>BJCG01004415.1:0-37738 GCA_005406145.1 Prunus yedoensis
GGACTACGATTGCATGATTGAGTATCATCCTGGCCGAGCTAATGTGGTAGATGATGCTTTAAGTAGGAAGACTAGTGGAAGCCTAGCTCATCTCAGAATGGCTTACCTTCCGTTATTGGTGGAATTGCAAAAGGATAGTGTAGAATTGGGAATCACTACTACAAAAAGGGCAAAAGACGACCAGTAAACAACGACGGTAGATCAAAAAACCGTCGTTGTTTTTTAAAAGACGACGGTAATATAAACCCGTCGTAGAAACATACTTTACACACCTAAAAAACCGGTACACGCGTAGATATTTTTAAACCACGACGCACCAAATTAAAAATGCGTCATCTTATTACAAAGGTATTTTTCAGAGTTAAAGTCTGAACCTAAAAACAACGACTCCATCTATGAAATCACCGCAGTAGAAAGTAAAGACGACGATATAAAAATAAGATGCCGTGTTAATTAATTAATAAACACGACCCAATTTTCTTGGTCAGCGACGCATAAATTCAAAGGAATCTACGACGGTTAATTACAAAAAAAATCGCCGATTTAAATTAAGTTACCACGACTGTAAATATAAATTTATCGACTTTTTAATTGTACTATACTACGACGGTATCCATAACTCTACTGTCGCATAATTGTACTAACCACGACGGTTTGTTAAATTAACGACGTACAAATTTTTTACCATTATTCGTCTATCATTACCAGAATGAACTCTGTTCCTCATCATAATCGAACCATTATTCGTTTTTTACCATTGTTCCTCATCATAATCGAACCAGAATGAACAAAGGCAATGTTTTAGAAGTGGATGATGTGCCAATTACTCTCACAAGGAGTTTGAGGGCAAGAAGCTTGTCTCAGCCGCCAAGGAAGGTCTCAAGCTTGATGAGAGTGAAGACGAGGCGAAGAAGAAGGAAGAGTTGATGGAGAAGTTTGAGGGACTCTACAAGGTTGTGAAGGATGTTTTGGGTTACAGAGTGGAGAAGGTTGTGGTGTCTGACCGTCTGACCGTGCTGGACTGCCAACATGGAAAGAATCATGAAGGCTCAGGCCTTGAGGGATAACAGAGCGGCTGGGTACATGTCGAGCAAGAAGACCATGGAGATCAACCCAGAGAACCCCATCATGGAGGAGCTGAGAAAGAGGGCTGATGCAGACCTTGTTCTCCTTCTGTGCAGAAAGACAATTTTTTAGATGATGTGTGTGTGTTTGTGTCTTTCAGATACACACACCTCAACATCCAAACTGAAAAATGAAAGCGAGGTGAGACAGAGAGGTGATGTGCCTCCAGAGAGGTGAGAAAAAGTTGAAACAATAATTGAAAAATGAAGACGACAGAAAGACAGAAAACCCATTTTTTAAATTATCGATGTTTATATGATAACATAAACGTCGTTTAAAATTAAAATAAGGTCGTATAAATAAATTAACAACGACGCTATATAAAAACGACGTTGTATTTTTTTGGAAAATTAATTTATTGTGTAATTAAAAAACTTACACGTCGGTATGAGTAATTAAAACGACGTGGTATTAATTTTTCACGTCGTTATTATTGAATATAAGGTCGTTGGGTATATTGGAAAATGACGATTCATCTATTGAAGAAAAATGCATCGTGTAATTCGATTTAACAACGTCGTTTCATTAAACATAGCGTCGTGTAAAGCAATATTATAGGGCAGTGTTAACACTAGCGCCGTATAATGTTTCATACTAGGGCGCATACTATTAATAGCGTCGTTTTTATGAAACGGTTTTTTATTATTTTAAACTTTTTGCCTTCCTGACCCATACTTGCACTGTTTCCAAACTCGAGAAAAACTTTCAAGCTTCTCTCATTTTTCATTTTCAAGAACTGTTCCAAACTTTCAAGCTTATCTCTGAGAGAAAACTTTTCATCTTCCTCTCCTCTTCGTCTTCATCTCTGAACTGAAACACCAAACTCCAGGAGAAAGCTTTCATTGCAAGCAAAGGGTAAGCATTTCTGGAAGGATTTTTGTTCCTGTTTTGCATGCGCATATCATTTTCGTTTTTTTAAATCTTTTTACATTTTTTCTTTCCAAGTTTGATAAAATTTGCAGACAAAGACGGAAAGTTTCCAAGTTTGAACACTACTCTGGTTCTTTTACTTCAACTAAATAAGACGACGGTGGCTTGTTATTTACGTGGTTAGATTTATAGACACGACGGTTCGTCAGTCACCCTAGCGTCGTGTGAAAGTGTTCTTCGTTGTTTTTTAAAATGATATTCTTTTTTGTATTTGATTTTTGAGGATATATTCATCGCAGGTTTGATTTCTCTGAAGAATGGTTTTTGTTTCGAAAATCTTTTTAATTATTTTTCTGTTAAAAATATTTTACGTTTTTCCTAATTTGTTTTTGTGGTATAAACGACGGTATATTAATATTTACATCGTTTTATTTTCAATACCATGGCAAATTTTTATTATTAACGTCGTTGTAATATTTAATACTCTGTTTTTTGTGCTTATATCATAAGACGTCGGTTGTTTATTATTGACGTCGTTGTAATATTTTATCACGTCGGTGGTTAATTACCGTCGTGAAAATTTATTATTACGTCGATTGTTTTGTTCTTACGTCGTTTGAAATATTATAATACGTCGTAGTTTATAAATAATCGTCGTGTTTTTTCTTAATTTCACTGATATATTTTCACTTGCAAGTTTGATTTGTCTGTAACCATGGTTTCTCAATCCCAAAGTACGGAGTCTGGCTTGAAAAAAAATGAATGTAAGGAGCTTAGAGTTGTAAATCCTCAAGCCAAGTCCTCGAAGAAGATGAAGTTTGTTTCATCTTCTGAGACAGAACCAGCCAGCACGGCAACTATTTCTGAGGAGGCAAAGTCAGGTCGGGGTATGAGCACAATGCCCCTTGTTGTGAAGAGAAAATTTCATAAAATCAAGCCTGTTGTTGAGTACAATGAAGAAGGGAAACCATGTGGCCTTGCACATAGTGAGATGCAGTCCTACATTGGTGTGTTGGCACGCTCCAGAGTCCCACTTGTGGACAAGAAATGGGTTCAAATATCCAAGGATATAAAAGAGCAGATTTGGGAAGCCGTTGGCATGGCTTTTGTGGTTGGTCAAGGGGGCAAGAAAATGGTGCTATCTTCTGCCGCCAAGAGATGGAAGGATTTCAAGTCTACACTAACGAGGGTTCATATCCTTCCATTCATCAAGGAGAAGGAGAAATTAAGGCAACCCCCTGAACATACAAATTCATAGAGAAAGCTCAATGGATGCCTTTGTAGCTTCAAGGTTATCTGAAAAATTTGAGGCTGTGCATGAAGAACAATCACAGAGGAGGGAGAAACTTGAGTACAATCATCGATTGTCTCGAAAAGGATATGTTGGTTTTAAGGAGCAATTGAAGGAAAAGATGCCTGAGGTAGATATTGATCGATCTACCTTATGGAAAAAAGCTAGAGAAGACAAACATGGTAACATCCCGGATCCAAAGGCTGCAGAGAAAGCAAAATTAATTGTAAGCCTACTCACTCTGTTTTAAAAATTTTATTACGTCTGCTGTTATATTTTTGTCTGCCGCGCAAATCTCACGGCCTGGGGTTCCGGGCCGAGGGGATCTGCGTTAAACACGCGGTTTCCTGCTTTTGGACGGGGTGCGTTTGTGCGCGGGCGTGCCAGCATGGTCTACCGTGCGTCGAGATGTTTGAGGTGTTGATGGTGTTTAGATGGTGCGCCTGTCTGAACTCGTCTTCTAATCAAACGATTGTAGCCGAGAGAGGAACTAGTCTCGGCTGTAAGGTTCACGGCCTGAACTACAAGGCCGTTGAGTGGTGGTGTTTGGTGGGTTTTGGGGCGGTGCTCCGGCGCGCCACTCGATGAGCGGCGGTCGTATGATATATGGGGTGAGTGAGCGAACAACAAGGGTGGTGCTCCGGCGCCTTGAAAATCAAGGGTCGTTTGATATATGATGAATGGATTTTCCTTACAAACTAACACTACTCCTAGAAAAGCAAGTAAAGATATTGAAAGTGCATTACAGGAAAATATAAGTTGCTCCGTGGGAGGCTTTGTTTGGTGTTTGAACCCTTTGAAAGTGGTCTTGAGTCTTGTATTTATAGGCAAAGCTCCTGGAGGGATAATCGAGGCTGAAAATCTGCATGGTGGAGCCTGATTATACCAAGTGGGTAGTCCCAATCGACATTTGCGATCGTGAAGTATGGTGGTGTGACCCCATGAATCCCGGTGAATCTCGGCCGCCGCCCTGATCGTGGGCTCTGCGCTTCTGGCCGTGGAGACGCATTTATTGCTCTGATAGCCAATTACCTAATCTCTCAAGCTGCAAGAGCTTTGTGAGAATGTTGGCGTCTAATCATTCTGATTTCTGTCACCAAATCCTGACTCCAATCACTTCCCACCTTCCCTCGCGCATTGAATGCTCATTCTTGGCCAGTGGGTTTGCTGCAATAAACAGAGACCTTGCTTCATTAAATGGAGCGTGGGACCCTGCTGTCACGTGACGATCTGACTTTAATGCCTTTGGCCGTGACCTCGCTCGATCTCGGCCTCGGCCTATAACCTTGGCCGAGATAACCATGCCTTGGTGATTTTCCTCATTTTTCTCTGGAAAGCCAAACACCCTGACAAAACGCTGTGTTTCAGCTTGAGGCCGAGAAGAGTTATTTCCTCGGCCAATTCACGGCCGTGGTTTATTAGGCACAAACAATTTTTGCGTATTGTGAAAAATATTACTACGTCGAAATATTTTAAAACGCGTCGTTAAAGGTCTGAATCTAGAATCACTACTCTGTTTTTTGTAATTATATCATAAGACGTCGATAGTTTATTATTGACGTCGTGTTAATAAATTAATAACGTCGGTATTTAGGTAGCGTCGTCTGGAATATTATATTACATCGATTGTTATGTTATTGAGTCGTGTGAAATATTATATTACATCGATTTTTTTATAAATAACCGTCGTTTGTTTCCTTATTCTGACTTTTTATTATGTCTTTTTGTTAGGATGATTTGCAAAAGCAAGTCTCCGAAGGCACTCTTTCTCTATCAGGAACCAATGATGTTTGACATTGGCTTTGGGTCCCGAGCATCCAGGAAGAGTTAGAGGGGTAGGGGCTGGGATTTCCCCTAAGCAATACTTCAATTTACCTAGACAACAGAAGTTAAAGTGTGCCGATCAATTGAAGGAAAGTGTAAGACTTGTCCTTCAAGAAGAGACTTTGAAAATGGAGGCTAGATCAAGGAAGAGAGTTTAAAGATGGAGGCTAGGACCAAGCAATTGGTAGAAGCTGAGAGGGAAAATTTGCTGAGTCAGCTTTCCAAACTCATCCCCAATTTTGATCCAAGCCTGCTGAAACTGAATACAATGTCCCAAATCCAAGGGCAAAGTCCCAAAAATCCAATGTCAGACAAAGCAAGCTGCTCTGGGGCACTTGATGTTAGAGCCCTTCAATTTGAGGAGGATACTGCCAAGAATGGGGAAAAGCAGGAAGAAATGGTAACATTTTTGAACTTTGAATTCTCTGTTTCTCTGTTTATATTTACCGTCGTGTTAAAGTTATACCACGACGCATGTTTTATTAAACCGTCGTTTGATGTTATTTAGACGTCTGTAATTATTATACCGTCTTCTGTTAACGTTTACCACGACGGTTTATTTATTTGTTTTTAATTTTGTACAATGTCATTTATATATTTCTTTATTTCTTAAAACAGAAATCCGGGAAGTAGAAAAGAGAGTAGAAGGAAAGATACTTGAGATAGTTGAACAGGTAAATTCTCATAACTTGGCCTTTTTCATTTTTTTTTCAATTCTCATTACCGTCGTAATGAATGAATTACCACGACGTTTATTATGTATAGTCGTTTAATGAATTTTACACGTCTGTAATTATTACAAACCGTCGTCTGTTATATAGTACCACGACGGTTTAATTTAATTTTTTTACTTTTGTACATGTCTTATATATATTTCTTTATTTCTTATAACAGAAATTCCGGCGATGTAGAAAAGACAGTAGAAAAGATTGTAGAAAAGATAGAAGAAAGGAAAGATGAAAAGGTAAATTCTCATAACTTTGCCTTTTTCATTTGTTTTCAATTTTCAGACGTCTATATTTTCTTTAAAACCGTCGTTTGTTTTAAATTTCCACGGCATTTTTTATTTAATTGAATGGTTAAATTGTTGTACAATCTTACAAACCGTCGTAATATATGAATTACCACGACGTTTATTATTTACCGTCGTTTAATTAAATTTAGACGTCTGTAATTCTTACATACCGTCGTTTGTTATTCAGTACCACGACGTTTAATTTAATTTTTTTACTTTTAATTTTTTTTCCTTTTTGTACAATGTCTTATATATATTTCTTTATTCTTATAACAGAAAATCTGGGGATGTAGAAAAGATTGAAGAAAAGAAAGATGAAATGGTAAATTCGTCATAACTGTGCCTTTTTCATTTGTTTTTCAATTTTCAGACGTCTATATTTTTTTAAAACCGTCGTTTTGTTTTAAATTTCCACGGCATTTTTTATTAATTGAATGTTTAAATTGTTGTACAAGCCTTCTTATTATATATAATATATCTCTTTATTTATTAAAACACAGCAATCCAGTGTTGGAGAAAAGCAAATTGAAAAGGTAAATTCATTAATTATGAATTTGCATTTGAATTAGACGTCGGTTTATTTAAACGACGTAATAAAGTATTCATTACGACGGTAGTTTTTTCCCCGTCATGTAACTTATTTTCACACACGGTTTGTTATTTAAACCGTCGTATTTATTTATTTACCACGTCACTTTATGTTGCTTTATTTCTTCAAACAGGATACTGACGTACCGGATTATTCAAAGCTGGAGTTGCCATCTTCTTTACAATCCCTTTGTAGTTATGTGGAATCGACACTAAAGCCTCAGGAGAAGACTATGACCTTTACTATTGAGAAGGAGGTGTTTGGCATAGATCGTAATACCTTCGTCTTGCATGAAGATATTACCCAATTTGCTGGCATGGAGGAAATTGGGGCTACTGTAGTTGCAGTAGTATATATGAGGTTTGTCCTTATCAAATATTCATTTGACACTCTCCTTTATGTTGAAAAAAAAAAACACTCATGGTTTCAATTCATATATTTAGGTGCCTATTTGATCATTTGAAAGCTGCAAATATGGTGAATATGGTTGGCTTTATAGACCCCTGCTCTAGTTAGTGCCGACGCTGGTTCATTAACTGAAAGATCACGTATCGTAGCCAGTAGACTTCAAAAAATAGATGGTGAACAGATTTTCCTGATGCCTTACAATCCAGGGTTAGTCTCCAACAAAAACAGTATTTGTTTGGTATGATGCTCTGCATATAAAACTATTTAACCTTTATATTTATTTTGTGCAGCCGTCATTGGTCGTTGATCATTGTCAGAGCAAAGAAGGAGACCGTCTATTTTCTGGATCCACTGCTGGCAATCGAGTTGTGGATGAGGAGGGGAAAAACATAGTGAACAGTGCTTTAAAAATGTATAATTCACATATAGGCAGAGTAGGCCGTAAAGCACCTCTTTGGAAAACTCTGCCAAGCATCCAAAGCAACCAAGTAGGTGTAGAATGCGGGTATTATGTCATGCGCTTTATGAGAGACATCATCTTGGATCCTTCCCTGGAATTTGAGAGATGGTAAGAAGAAAATTTTCAGATTTATTTAATGTGGGTTTTTATATTATCAACGACGGTAAATTAAAAATACCGTCGTTGAATATATATATACTACGTCGGTAAATGAAAAATAGCGTCGTCTGTGAGATTAATCTTTGTTTATGGACAGCAGTTTGCCAAGGGAAAGGATCAAGCGCCATACCCCCAAGCTGCCATTGAAGAAGTAGGAAAGAATGGGCAGAGTTTGTTTGTGTTCATATGGAGTAGAGGAATTTTAGCATACTTAAACATTTTTATAAATGTACAAATTTTGTTAGAATTAGACAAGTTTTTGTACAAAATTGGTTAGAATTAGACATAAACATTCTTAACATTCTTTTTTTTCCCTATGAATTTCAAATAGGTTTTCATTATTTTTAAAAAAGGGAAATTGTTTGACCGACGTGTAATCACACTTGCAATGACATAATTATATAGAATACCGTCGTCTTTATATCTATCAAAATTCAAAATATTCAAAATAAATTTAAAATATAACCAAAAAATGCACCGTCAACCTCCCTGTAAATTTGTTGAGGTTTTCATGTTGTGAAAAACCCAAGATCATGCTGAACCAAATTTGTTGAGGTTTCATGTTGTGAAAAACCGTAGTTTTTAACAAAGACGTTGTACACACATAACAACATCGCAGTTTTTAAAACGCGACGTAAAGGTTTTTCAAACGACGTTGTATTCTTGTATTAGACGGCGAGAAGTTAAAGTTTAGGTCGTGGAAAATAGTGTGTATGTCGTTTCTGTGTAAAAATGGCCATGGTTTTAACTTTAAACGACGTTTGTTTTAAAATTAAGTCGTTCATTATACTTTAAAAACGTCGTTAATTTATTAACGCCGACGTGGTTTGTGGGTTTATTAATAATATTTATTCTATTTAATTTGAAATATTCATAATAAATTTAAAATAAATCCAAAAAATGCAACGTCAACTCCTATGAAGTCATTCAGATATTTTCTTCCCCTTAAGCTTTAAAAAATTAAGTTTGAGTTATACAAATTTAAAAATTACCACCAAAAAGAAAAAAGTTTCATGAGTCACAACATCACTTATACTTTAACGGTTAGGGTTTAGAGTTTTAAGGGGATAAGGTTTATTTTGGGGTTTAGGGTTTATGGTTAATATATATTAGGCCGTAAAACCATAAACCCTTTTCTATAATTATTAAAAATATATATATATTTATTGGTTTATATTTTATGGTTTTGGGTTTAGGTGGTTTAGGGTATAGATGTAATAAGCGTCATGTTCATTTATATTTTAAACGACGGTTGTTTTGTTTTCCGTCGATGATTTACGAATAGCGCATTTCTAAACGTGGTTTCTTTAAAATGACGTTGTACAAACATTACAACGTCATTTTTTTTTAAAAAGCGGACGTACAATATATTTCAACCGACGCTATTGGTTATATAGACGACGTTGTTTTCTTGACATTAGACGGCGAGGTTTTTAAGAGTTTAGGTCGTGGAAAATTGTTTTGTACGTCGTTTTCTGTGTAAAAATGGCCATGGTTTTAACTTTAAACGATGTTTATTTTAAAATTAAGTCGTTTATTATGATTTACACGTCGTTAATTTATTAACGCCGACGTGGTTTGTGGGTTTTATTAATAATATTTTATTCTATTTAATTCGAAATACTTCATAATAAATTTAAAATAACTCCAAAAAATGCAACGTCAACTCCTATGAAGTCATTGAGATATTTTCTTCCCCCTTAACCTTTAAAAAATTAAGTTGAGTTATACAAATTTAAAATTACCACCATAAAGAGAAATGTTTTCATGAGTCACAACATCACTTATACTTTCATGGTTTAGGGTTTAGGGTTTAGGGTTTATATAAATTTAGAAAAGGGATTAGGGTTTAGGGTTTTATGGACGAGATATTTTAGGCCATAAACCCTAATCCCTTTTGAAAAATATTTATTTTTTAAAAAATATATATAATTGTGGTTTTATTTATTAGGTTAGGGTTTAGGGTATATTGTCTATTAGGGTTTAACGACGGTAGTTTGGTTTTGCGTCGTAAGGATATTTACAACGACGTCATTTTTAAATAAGCGTCATGTTTAGCTTGAACTTTTAACGACGGTTTTTGTTTTGTTTCCGTCGATGTTTTTAAAAAAGCGCGCTTTCTAAAAATTTCACCTCGACCTAAAATTTTCAAATTTTGCTCTAACTCTTATACTTGTAACCCTGAACCACGTGGCCATAGTCTGTGGCCTAAAACATTTCGCTACGCTCTCTCACTTCAACTCTAATCAAAGTTGGGCTCTCCGTCGAATCCAAGTTGGCCAAGTTTACAACTCCGTCGAATCCAAGTAGGCATAATCTGTGAGCTCTGCCTACCTGTAAGTACAAACCTAATCTCATTGCTTGTAAATTCATGAATGATATTCAGTTCTGTGGTAAAGGGTTTGTGATTTTTTAATGTTGTCGACGGTATGGGTTAATGGATTTAATGTTTAATGTTTTCATGAATCGGGAATGGATTTAATGTTGTCGGATCTTTTAATCACTCTCTGTTATTATGAATCGGGAATGGATTTAATGTTTTCATGCTTAGTATATGTTGGTTTCGTGCTTAGTATACGTGTGTCTAATACCAACATAAAAATTAATGTATATGTGTGTTCTGAATATATTTTGGGTTCTTGAAAAAGAACTGGGATTTCGATATCTTTTTTATGCATACGACGACGGTTTTTTAACAACCGTCGTCTGTAAATATATACCACGACGGTTTTTTTTAAACTACCGTCGTAGTTAAAGTTCGCTGGCGTCTGTTTCTTGCTAGCATTAGACGACGCTTTTTAAAACCCGTCGTCTATATATGTGTAATACGTCTGTTGTTGTTTAAAAAACCGTCGTCTGTATACTATATTATTTGCTATTAAAACCTTATATAATCTGCTATAGTGATAGTCATTGCTTGTCTTTTCACCTTATTATAGATAATAAGATATAGTGTCGGAGATGGATAAGTCGTGGATGCACTCGGATAGAAGATCGAAGGCATATGAGTTAGGGGTGGAAGCATTTTTGCAATTTTCTGTAGAAAATCTTCTAACTACAACGCATATCTGTTGTCCATGTGTTTAAATGTGCGAATTTGAAATTGTTTGGGGTTGGAATTATAAGGGATCACTTATACTTTAATGGAGTTGACCAAAGCTATAAGAATTGGACATTTCATGGAGAACCTTGGGAACCAACTACTAATGCTAGTAGAAATGTTGAAGAAGATGATGACCATAGTAGGTACAGTTTTGTGTCTGAAGAAATAGAGATGGATGCTAATGATTTTGGTGATTTGGATCCGATCCTTATGAGTTTGCTAATGTGATTGGGGATGGAGATCAACCATTGTACCCTGGTTGTAGAAAGTACACCAAGTTATCGGCATTAGTGAAGTTGTATAATTTGAAGGCAAAACATGGGATGAGTGATGTATGTTTTACAGAATTATTGATACTTCAGGGCGAGTTGCTTCCAGAAGGAAATACCAATACCGGCTTCTATGTATGAGGCAAAAAAGACTTTGTGTGCATTGGGGCTGAGTTATGAGAAAATCCACGCATGCCCCAATGATTGCATCTTGTATAGGGAAGGAGTATGAAGATTCAACTAATTGTCCTACTTGTGGTATCTCAAGGTGGAAGGAAACCAAAGATGGATTCTTGAAAGAGGGTGTGGCAGCGAAGGTGTTGTGGTATTTTCCTCCAATTCAAGGTTTAAAAGGATGTTTCAATCACATGAGACAGCTAAGAATTTGACTTGGCATGCTGCTAGAAAATCAATTGACGGTCAGATGTCTCATCCGGCGGATTCCCCGTCTTGGAAACTTGTTGATGATAAATGCCCAAGTTTGGGTATGAGCCGAGAACTTGAGATTGGCTCTTCATTCATCTGATGGATTCAATCCCACAGTTCTCTAAGTAGCAGATATAGTTGCTGGCCAGTTATCTTAGTTACATATAATCTCCCACCATGGCTGTGCATGAAACGAAAGTTCATGATGTTGACTTATTGATTTCCGGTCCTAAACAACCCGGAAATGATATAGACGTCTTACTTGGAGCCTTTGATTGATGATTAAAATCTTTGTGGGATGGGATTAGAGGAGTTGTATGATGCACACATAGGAGAATACTTTACACTCAGAGCGGCATTACTTGGGGACCATTATGATTTTCCGCCTATGGGAAACTTATCTGGTTGTGTTGTTAAAGGATATAAAGCTTGTCCAATAGGCGGCGATGATACACCTAGTCACAAGGTTGAAAAATGGCCACAAAATTTGTTACATTGGCATAGAAAATGGTTACCAATCAATCATCCATATAGGAGGCAACGTGCAGCTTTAATGGGAAACCACGCCTCTGGAGCCATAACGGGAGAAGAAGTGCTGCATATGGTTGAAGATATTAATTACATATGGGGCTCGAAAAAGGGGGAGGTGGAGGTGAAATGATGGTTGACAGAGTTGTTGGAAGAAGAAGTCAAAATTCTTTGATCTTGAGTAATTGGAAATACCTTCAGTGAGGCATGTCCTAGATGTTATGCACATTGAGAAGAATGTTTGTGATAGTATCATTGGTACATTGTTGGAGATCCCTGGAAAAATAAAGATTGGGATTGCTGCTCGGTTAGATTTATTGAACATGGGGGTCAAAACTGATTTGCAACTCGAGTATGGAGAAAAGAAGTACTCGTTTGCCTCCAGGGCCTTGGAATTTGTCAAGAGCAGAGAAGAGAGCGGTTTGCAATTCTTTTATGGTATGAAGGGTCCCTGAAGGTTATTCTTCAAATATAAAAAAATCTTGTATCTTTACAAGATTCAAGACTTCTTGGCCTTAAATCACATGATTGTCCATACTATTAATGCAACAATTGCTCCCTGTGGCAATTCGTTCTGTTTTGGAGAAGCCTGCAAGGTAATGCAATAACTCGTTTGTGCTTCTTCTTCATGCTATATGTGCAAAGACGGTTGATGTTTCCAAAGCTAGATAAGTTGGAAGAAGATGTAGTAGTTACTTTGTGTTTGCTTGAAAAATACTTTCCACCTTCATCTTCGATATCATGGTTCATCTAGTAGTACATCTTGTCAGAGAAGTTCGTCTATGTGGGCCATATATTTAGATGGATGATCCGCCAGGATTCGGCGCGCGAAGTGTTGATCGACCTCACCAGCCTATAGATGTCAGACAAAGCCACTAAAGAAGAGGGAGCGGCGGCCGTGAAGATTTTGGTGGAAGAAGACTGCTGGGAACACTGGGCGGAGGAGTCTTGCGGCCGAATTCGCCAATCAACTTGATTGAATTTCTCCACGAATCAGGCGAGGCGGACGTTCTAACGTTGGACCGACCTGGAAACAGCACCCGCCGAGATGGAGGACGACTACCCCGAAGTCCAGGACCCTTTGTTAGAAATAAATGTAGGGTCAGAGGCCGACCACGGCCTCTTTTTGTAAGCCATCTTTTGGATCCTGAGTTAGCGGCCGAAATTATCGCCTGCTCCATGAATATAAGGATTGTTTTGCTTGGGATTATCATGAGATGCCAGGTTTACCAAGGAGTTTGGTCGAGCACGAATTAAAAATCAAGGAGGGGTTTCAAAACCGTTCCAGCAGCCACCAAGGCGTTTCTCGACCGAGGTTCAGCTCAAAGTTAAGGAAGAAATTGAACGGCTCTTAAAGCCGGCTTTATCCGAACAGCCCAAAGCGCTGAATGCGCCGACTGTCTGACTCGTTTGAAGCCCCAGTGGTCAGTCACCTCGGAAGGCTAAGGGTCCATCCCTTGGAATCCATTCGGCCCCCACTCGTGCCGAGGCCGAAGAATCCAGGATGTGGGGGCAATGTTTGTGCCTAATAAATCACGGCCATGAATTGGCCGGGGGAACTTCTCTCTCGGCCTCAAGCTGAAACGCAGCGTTTTGTCAAGGTGTTTGGCTTTCCAGAGAAACAAGAAAATCACCAAGGCATGTTATCTCGGCCAAGGTTACAGGCCGAGGCCGAGACCGAACAAGGTCACGGCCAAAGGCATTAAAGTCAGATCATCACGTGACATCAGGGTCCCACGCTCCATTTAATGAAGCAAGGTCTCTGTTTATTGCAGCAAACCCACTGGCCAAGAATGAGCATTTAATGCACGAGGGAAGGTGGGAAGTGATTGGAGTCAGGATTTGGTGACAGAGATCAGAGTGATTAGACGCCAACATACTCACAAAGCTCTTTGCAGCTTGAGGATTAGGTAATTGGCTATCAGAGCAATAAATGCGTCTCCACGGCCAGAAGCGCAGAACCCACGATCAGGGCGGCGGCCGAGATTCACCGGGATTCATGGAGTCACACCACCATACTTCACGATCCCAAATGTCGATTGGACTACCCACTTGGCGTAATCAGGCTCCACCATGCAGATTTTCAGCCTCGATTACCCCTCCAGGAGCTCTGCCTATAAATACAAGACTCAGGACTACTTTCAAAGGGTTCAAACACCAAACAAAAGCCTCCCACGGAGCAACTTATATTTTCCTGTAATGCACTTCAATATCTTTACTTGCTTTCCTAGGAGTAGTGTTAGTTTGTAAGGAAAAATCCATTCATCAATATATCAAACGACCCTTGATTTCAAGGCGCCGGAGCCACACCCTTGTTATTCGCTCACTCACCCCATATATCATACGACCGCCGCTCATTGAGTAGCGCGCCGGAGCACCGCCCTAAAACCTACCAAACACCACCACTCAACGGCCTTGTAGTTCAGCCGTGAACCTTACAGCCGAGACTAGTTCCTCTCGGCTACAATCGTTTGATTAGAAGACGAGTTCAGACAGGCGCACTATCTAAACACTATCGCCCACTTCAAACATCTCGACGCACGGTAGACCGTGCTGGCACGCCCGCGCACAAACGCACCCGTCCATCCAAAAGCAGGAACCGCGTGTTAACGCGAATCCCCTCGGCCCGGAAACCCAGGCCGTGAGATTTGCGCGGCCAGACAAAGTGGAAAAACCATTTCACGACGGTTATTAAAATATATGCGACGTTGTATTTCTTAATAACGTCGTATGTTATTTATTTAACGACCTAGTATATTTATTTACACGACTGTTTTTATAAAATAGGTCGTCTATTTATCCCTGACAATTTTTTTGGCTCATTTTTCAGTATACAGACGTCGGTTGTTTTTGTTAATGACGTTGTGTCTTATAACAACGACGGTGATTTACCCTAACCGCTATTTCCACGTCAATATTAATGGAAAAAACGAGTGGAAAAATTATTTCACGACGGTTTGTATATTTAATAAACGTTATTTTATTTATTTAAAGACGTATTGTATTATTTACACGACGGAGTTTGTATAAAATAAGTCGTCTATTCTTATCCTTGACAATTTTTTGGCTCATTTTTCAGTTATACAGACGTCGGTTTTTGTTTTAATGACGTTGTTTGTTAGAACAACGACGGTCATGTACCCTTACCGCTATTTCCATGTCAATATATGGAAAAAAACGAAGTGAAAAAACTATTTCACGACGGGATATAAATACATTGGACGTCGTATATTTTAATAACGTCGTATTTGATTTATTTAAAGACGTATTGTATTTATTTACACGACGGAGTTTGTATAAAATAGGTGTGTATTCTTTTCCACGACAATTTTTTGGTTCATTTTTTAGACAGACGTCGGTTGTTTTTTGTTAATGACGTTGTTTGTCAAACAACGACGGTGATTCGCGTCGTGGTTGACTTTGCAAAAGATGTCGGTCGATTTTTACGGTTTGAAGACCGATACACGACGGTGAATTTCCGTCGTCTTTTGCCTTTTTGTAGTAGTGAATGAGTCAATAGAGTGGAATACTGCTAGTTTGCATGTGAGGCCTATTGATTGAGCGGGTGATGCGACTTAATTAGGATCCTCTCTCTGTATGATCACATTGGAAGTAGAGATGGTATACGGAAGGATTATGCAATAGAAAAGACAGAGCCTTGGTGATTGGAACTTGCCTTTGTATACCCAAGAATGACAATTTGAAGAGAGAAATCATAGAGGAAGCTCACTATTCAACTTATTCTATGCATCTGTGTAGTATAAGATGTATCGAACACTACGAGAGTACTACTCATGGCCGCATCTGAAGGGTGACATTGCTAAGTATGTGAGTAGGTGTTGATTTGCCAACAAGTGAAAGCGGAGCGACAGAGACCTTGTGGACTCATGCAACCACTTCGGATATTACAATGGACTTTGTTTTCAAACTTCCACGTATTGCAAGAGGGTATGACGGAATTTGGGTGATAGTTGACCGACTCACCAAATCTGCCCACTTCTACCTATAAGAAACCTATTCCTTGTCAAGCTGGCTAAGCTCTTTGTGGATGAAATAGTAAGGTTACATGGAGCATCCGTGTCCATTGTGTCGAACAGGGATGCTAGGTTCACCTCTCGCTTCTGGAAGTGTTTACATGAGGCTATGGTACCAAGTTACGTTTTAGTACTGCTTTCCCCCACGACCGATGGGAGTCAGAAAGAACCATTCAGACTTTGGAAGACAGTTGAGATCTTGTGGTGTTACAGTTGAAAGATAGTTGGGATACTCACCTGCCTTGGTGAAATTTGCGTATAAAACAGTTATCATTCGAGCATTGAGATGGCTTTGTATGAGGCTTTATGGGAGAAGTGTAGAACTCCTATTTGTTGGAATGAGGTGGGTGACGGAAAGTGAAAAAAGTAGAAAGTATCCAAGCGACAACTGAGAAAGTAAAAATGATTGAGAAAAGCTTAAGACCGCACAAGACAGACAGAAGAGTTATGTGGACAACGGTCCAAGGATCTGAGTTTGCAGTTAGGGATTGGGTATTATTGAAGCTATCTCCTTGGAAGGTGTGTGATGAGGTTTGGTAAACGTGGGAAGTTAAGCCTTCTTATATCGGACCTTATGAGATTACGAAACGCATCAGCCAGTTGCCTACAGACTTGCATTACCTTCAAAACTATCTCGGATCCCTGACGTGTTTCATGTCCCATGTACGGAAGTACATGCCCGATCCTTCTCATATCTTGGAACAACAACACGTGGAGTTGAGAGAAGATTGACATATGAGTCGCAACTTACAATTCTAGATAGAAAGAACAAGTGTTACGCTCCAGGTCCATTCCAGTAGTGAAAGTGTTGTGGAGGAGTCAAACTGTTGAAGAAGCTACTTGGGAGCCCGAGGCGCAGATATGGGCCAAGTACCTTATCTATTCAACTGACAGGTATGGAATTTCGAGGATGAAACTTTTATAAGGAGGGGTAGATTGTAACATCCCGACCCAAATAAAATGAATTGGGAATTTTAAATTAATTTCATGAATTTGAATTACAATTTTGCCCTAAGCGTAAGGGTAAATTGGTCACTTTTTAAGCTGGGAGGATTTTGGGGCAGTCAGTGATATTTTTACGTAGATCATACCAAGATGAGTCCGTAGACACGTAGTGAGCTCGAATCAGAGTTGTAACGAAAAAGTTACGATCAAAATACATTCAGTGCCATAATCGTAACTATTTCGAAGTTGGATTTTAAATAAAAATCAGAAACCCATTTCTCTCTCTCTCTCTCTCTCTCCCCCTACGAACCAGCCTATCCCCCTTGTTTTTTTCCTACTTCTTCCAGCCAACTTCTCTCTTCCACCGCCTCTACCACACGCGGCCACTTGGGGCGGCACCGGCCCCAAAAGGCCACCACACTTCCCTCTTCTAGCCCCAGCCCTCTGCCACCTCGATCTGCCGTCGAAGTTGTCGGAAACAGCCACGAAACAGGCGGTTTTGGACAGTATTTTCGTAAACTTTCGGGAGCTCGTTCAGACACCTCTGGCCACCAAATCTTTCGAATTTGGTATGTTTTTCTATCCTTTTGAAGTGTTCTAGCTGCTGGTTGTGGTATTTAGAGAAATTTCTGAGTTTTGAAACGTAAATAAGAGATAAGAGTTTGACAGGTTTTCGGCCTTCGATTCCTGCCACTTCCGTCAACTTTTTAGGGTAGGCCCAAGAACAAAAGTTGCTCCACTCTATGTGGTGATCGTGTAAGTATAAGTCTTGACTAGCGGTTTGGAGTTTGTCTGATCGCCGGAATTTGATTTGGGCACCCACTCGCTGCCAATGAGTGGGCCACTTTGTGGCTGGTCCTTGAGTCCTAAAATCATCCTCATATTGTCCCAAGTGCAACGGTATGCTCGTATATAAATTTGAATATCGTTTGATCATCGATTGGATATTGCATATTAGGTGTTATCTAGGTTCGATATGTTCGAGCCGTTGGATCGACTCCAATTTAATATATGTTGGGGCTAGAGTAATCTCAGGATGGGTGACCCACTAGGAAGTTGCTCGTGAGTTCCCAGAAACAAAACCGTGACGGCAGATAAGGGGGCCCAGAGCGGATAATATCGTGCTACAGCGGAGCCGATCCGGAATGTGACATGCAGCCCTTTGATTGACCCTTTTCTTTGTTCCTTTTGCATCCTTAGGTGAGCCAAATCAGTAGTTTTTCCTACGGCTGCGATCCAACTTTCTAAGTTGCATGTCCCCATCAGTTGTGCAATCTTCCCTTGCTTGACATCCTAGACCTTAGTCACAACAACTTTTTATGGACCATTCCCAAGTGTTTGAAAAATATGACTTCTTTGGTTTATGGTATTTCGAATGTGAGTTACTATGAAAGCTAATTTGGGTAAACCACATTGACGTCAAAAGGAAGAGAACTTGCATATAACAAGACCCTATTCTGGGTGAAAAGTTGAAATCCCATTAGAAATAACAAGCCTTATTGCATTGAGTATCTTGAACTTGTCAAATAAGTGGAAACATTCCTTCAAAGAACTTATGATGGCTGGAACTTTGGATCTCTCACCCAATCGCCTTTTTCGAAAAATTCCTCGAAGTGTTTTTTCTTTAACTTCCTTGTCCCACTTGAACTTGTCTAGTAGAATTCCTTTTGTCCATTTATGACGGCAACCGGTTACTGTGCGGAGAACCTCTTTCAACTAAGTGCCGTGGAGATGAAACTTTAACTGCTACAATGCAAAAGGCACTAATGCTGATGGAAATGATAAGCTGTGATTCTATGTCAGCTTGGTGTTGGGCTTTATCGTAGGCTTTTGGGGTGTTTGTGGCACATTACTTGTAAAGGAGTCATGGAGGTATGCCTATTTCGATTCTTTGATGACATCAAAAATAAGGTTGCATTGGCAATTCAACTGAGGTTGGCTCGTTTGCAAAGAAAATATTGATTGGAAAAAGAAAAGAAAAAACTGTTACAGTTCAGATGATTAATCATGATGCAGCATTTGATGTATTTGGCTTTTTCCCAACGTTGGTAATGTATAACTAATATATTCGATATTTTCATATAAAAAAATGACATGTTTCTAGTCCACGTATTTCAAAGAGCAGTTTGTAAAAGTATATTGTAATGCTACTCCTGCAAAACTCCACTACCTTTGTGCATAGAGGACTTGGAAAACTTGTAAAATGGGATGGGGGGACTTGGAATCTGGAGCAATGATTTCAAGATTGATTTTACACCCTCCTACCATCCTGTAAATTCTTGAAGATAAAGTAATGGTAATGATACAGGAAGATAATTGTACCAAAAAAATACACTAACGATCCATGTACCTGATTGGACTTGCAAACTTGCAAAATGGGTTGAGGAGATGGATGAAGACTGGGACTTTTACTGCTACAGATGCAAAATATAGTAATGATGGAGATGAAAATGATAAGTTGTGGTTCTATGTTAGCATGGATATTTGGCTTTGTCATAGGCTTTTGGGGTGTTTGCGGCACATTAATGGTAAAGAAATCATGTAGGTATGCCTATTTTCGGTTAATTGATGTTGTCTAAGACAAGGTAACGCTAGCCAATTGCATTGAAAGTGGCTCATTTGCAAAGGTTGTGATGTTTAATATACTTATATATATATGATGTGCTTCCCTCCTTGTTTTTGTTTGTTTGTTTTGTTTTGTTTTTGGCTTCTTTTTTTTTGGACGAATGTTTTTGGCTTTTTGTTATGTGTTACTTGCATTGGTATTTCTAGTATATATCAATTATCGTAAGCAGTACATACTAGTAAAGACGAACATTAATATTCCAGGAGCAATGTTATGGAGGCGTCTCATATCTAGAAGAGAGAATGTGGTTTCTTTAGCAATTTTTCTACCTGAAGTTTTTTTATTTATGTATTTAAGATTTTTAAGTTGAGTTTGTTCGGGAAACTTCACTTCTTGGGCAGCAGCTCACCTAAATAGTCTTTCAGTTTAAGAGATGTAGTGTAATGGTGCAAGAAGACATCAGTACACACTTTCGATAGGAGACAGAAGATGATAGAAGCGTCACAGCCCAAAGGAAGCTCATATACACAACTCTGTTCTGGGTGAAACGCAGTGGCGGAGTCCTTCAGAAAATTTAAAAAATAATTTGAATAGAAGCGCGGATCCGTTAATAAGTTAATACAACTCTAACTACTCGTTTTGGTCACTTCATAATATCATTTTATATTGAGTACTAATATATATATTAAAGAGAATACTATTTTATTGATAAGAGGAACATAAAGAAGTACAAAGCCACTATGATGCCAAAGATGGATAAATCTTCTCTAGTGATCAAACACAACAAGTTGAATTGATTTGGGGAGAATCATGTACAACCCACAAAGTGATTAAATCCCTGTTTCAGCAACCAAAAACACACATACTCAAACCTACAATACAAATCCGCCACGCAAAGGCAAAATCATATTGAAATCTGAAAGCTAATAAGAAATAAAGTCTCCTACATTGGGTAGCTTCAACAATTTTATTACGTGGGACTTTTGATACCAATTTAATATTTTATTTAATTAATTCCTCTTTTGTGTTTTTTATATTCATATTGAACAAAATGAAAACAAGATGAATACATACGAACGAAGATAAACAAATACATATTCCTTCACGTGGGGGACTTTTGGTTATATTACTTGATTTAAACTCTTCTTTTGTATTTCTTTTTTTCTAAAAAAAATTTCAGATTGCACATTAAACAAAAAAAAACAAAAACAGAGAAATACATTATCTTTTGGTAATAATATTTTATTTAAACTCTTCTTTTAGTAATAATTGAAATATTGCCCTTTTTTTTTCTTAGTTGGACAATTTTTTTTATTGTTAATTATTGACTTGGTTGGGAGCACATTATTTAAATATTACCATTGGTATTATTGAACAAAATTATTTACAAAAAAAAATGGTATTTGATTATTCCCAATGACATTAATTAATTATTAGTGTTTGATTTAAAAGAAAAAGAAACGTCAAATTCTGCATTAATTAAATTGTTGAAAAGTTTAATTTGAAGAGAGTGTCGGCCACTCCTTACACATTTTTATTGAGTACAACAGTCTTTCCATTTACAATTAGCTATGATTGACTTGAGTCCTGGTCAATGGTATAATAGTTAATAATGGTTTTTAGTCTTATTTATGCGTATTAGTCAATCTATTACACATGGTTGAAGATATGAAATCTTATCTGGACGCCATGATTTCAATAGTTCTCTGCACTCTCCTTTACCTCCTATAAATTCAATTATTCAGCTCAGAACCAACTCCACCAAAGCAAAAGAAAACTTTGCACAATAATGGCTAGCTTTACAAATTACTTATTCCGTCCTACATATCACCGCATTGCTCATTATTTCCTCATCTTCTTTTTGGCCTCCTCATATCCACACACTAGTAAACTCCATTTTGGTGATGCACTTCCAAGTTCGAAACCATGCATCGACGAGGAGAGACGTGCTCTCCTCACCTTCAAACAAGATCTCACTGATCCTGGGAGGCTTTCTTCTTGGGTTGGTCAAGCTTGCTGTCAATGGAAAGGCATTTCATGCAACAACATCACAGGTCATGTTGAAAAGATTGATCTCCAAAATACATACACATACACACTTTCTGTTTTCGATGGAGAGTGGGATGAGATGGAGAACTCTTCTTTGGGTGGTAAGATAAATCCTTCTTTGCTTAGCTTGAAACATTTGAGCTACCTAGATCTAAGCAGGAATGATTTTCAAGGGATTCCCATTCCCTCATTCTTTGGTCAGCTCAAAAGTTTGAGGTATCTCAATATCTCACATGCTTCATTTGGAGGAGAGATTCCAGCTCATCTTGGTAACCTATCAAACTTGAACTATCTTGACCTAAGCGAAGAGTCTGACTACTCTTTACTTGAATTACCTTCCAACAACTTGAAATGGCTTTCCAATCTCTCTTCCCTAAAATACCTCAGTCTTGAAGGAGTGGACCACAACAACACTGAGGTGAGTTTGGTAAATGTTTTAAGCAAGCTTCCTGCCCTACTAGAGTTGCACTTACCAGCATGCCAAATTAAAAGCCTTCCAATCTCACTAGGAATGTTAGCTTCACATCACTTTTGATCCTTGACATGTCTTTTAATGATTTGAAGTTTCCATTTCCTGATGGTTCTTTATCTGTCTAGCCTAAGAAAACTTGATCTAAGTGGTAATTTTTGGGTGGTCCAGTTCCCAGTGAATTTGAAAGCCTCCAATCACTAGAAGCCTTGATTTATCTTTTAATGATCTTGCAGGTCAAATTCCCAAATTCTTCGGGAACTTTTGCAATCTAAAGATATTGAATCTTGCAAATAACCAATTTGAAGGGGGGATTCAAGAGCTTTTGGGTGGTTTATCAAGTTGTCCCAATAGTGAGTTAGAGTCACTAGATTTGTCTTCTAATAAGCTGAAAAGCCAATTGCCTGCCTCATAGGGATGTTACACAACTTGAAGTATCTTAACCTCTACAATAATATATGAGTGGGTCCATTCCTAAAAGTTTGGGGCAACTCTACGAGATTGTTCACCTAGATCTATCTTTTAATTCATGGGAAGGGTTTTAACAGAAGCCCATTTCACAAATCTCACAAGATTGAAATACTTTTCATTAGGCAAAGTCATCCCAAACCCAACTCTACCTATTCCTCTCATTTTCAATGTGTCTTATGAGTGGGTTCCTCCTTTAAGCTGCACAAAATTAACATTGGGAACTGTAAAGTAGGTCCTGCCTTGGGGCATGGCTTCAATCTCAAACTGAACTTGTCTTTGTCAAACTTTCTACCACTGGAATCTCAGATTCTATACCGAGGATTGGTTCATGAAATTATCTTCCCAAGTTGAGTATTTGGATTTGTCTTCCAACCAAATCCATGGAAAGCTTCCCTTGCAATTGAAACTCCCAAATGCACTGCTTTTGGATTTGAGTCATAACCAATTTGATGGACCAATTCCACTTTGGTCTGGTGACAATCTGGTTCGGTTTAAGCTTGAAACTAATTCATTTTCTGGCACCATTCCATTGAATTTTGACCAAAAGTTTCCAAAATTAGAATCATTTTATGCTGAAAATCATTTGCATGGCACCATTCCACCTTCCATTTGCAACATGAAACACTTGTATATCCTTTCTCTGAGAAACAACAAGCTATCAGGAGAATTTCCACAAGCATGGAGCATGTTGCCTGATATAATGATTGTAGATGTTGCATACAACAATCTCTCAGGCAATCTTCCCAGTTCAATGGGTGACTCAGGTTCTCTTTTCATGTTGAAGATGAACAACAACAATTTCGAGGGTGAAATTCCTTTTCCTTGCAAACCTGCACTGCTTTGAGGAACATTGATCTTGGGAATAATAGATTCACTGGTGAAATACCTCCATGGATAGGATCAACTGCTTTCTTGGTGTCAACCCTAAGGCTGAGATCCAATTTTTTAAGTGGACATATCCCACAACAGTTGTGCAATCTTGGCTACCTTCACATCCTAGACCTTGCTCACAACAGCTTTTCCGGAACAATCCCCAAATGTTTGAACAATCTAACTGGTCTCAGAATCTTTAATAACAGTTTTTAAATATATATCTAGAGTATGACCAACAAACAACGGATGAGAGGAAGAGAACTCCAATTGAACACTTCTCTAGCGTATGTAAAAACATTGATCTTTCATCAAATAGGTTTGAAGGTGAAGTCCCTCAAGAAATATGCAGCCTCGTTCTATTGCGCAACTTGAACTTGTCGATGAATCAGTTCAGTGGAAACATCCCATCGAAGATCGGAAACTTGTCGCAGCTCGATACTCTTGATCTCTCAATCACCTTTCAGGACAGATTCCTCAAAGTCTTTCATCCTTGACCTTCTTGTCTAACTTGAACTTGTCCTATAACAACTTGAGTGGTGAAATTCCTTTGGGAAACCAACTCCAAGCACTCCCTGATTCATCCATTTATGAGGGCAACCCATTCCTTTGTGGATTTCCTCTTTTCAACCAAGTGCTCCGAAGATGGCAATTCTACTCCCAAGGATCCAAAAGACAATGAAATGATGGAAATGAGAAGTTCTGGTTCTGTGTAAGTATGGCACTCGGTTTTATCGTAGGCTTTTGGGGTGTTTTTGGCACCTTAATTGTGAAGAGGTCATGGAGGTACGCTTATTTTCGATGGTTTGATGACATCCAAAGATAAGGCAACACTATATGTGCGTCGCTTCGTTTGCCAGAAGTGATTTTCAAAGGGGATTCTAAGCAAGTCATCTCAGGTATTGCATGGACAAATGAAGACCATTTCTATTTTGGTAGTATTATTGATGATATAAAAACCTGGTTACAAACCAGAATGGGTTTAGTTTTTTTGTTTGCTTGGTGTCAAGAGAATAAGGTAGCGCACTGTGTTGCGCGGAGTGCACTGTGTTATGATTCTAAAGTAGAGTGGTTTGAGGAACCACAAGATATTATTCAAGATTGTCTCTTTGATGCTTGTAATAGGGGTAAGGTTTTAAGCCCCGTTTTTATTTTGATGATTAATAAAGTTTCCCTCTTACCGTCGAGGTTCTCTCAAAAAAAGATAATTACAGTGAAAACCACTCCTTTGCGAAGGAAACTTTGATTAAAACAGGAAAGTAGAAGTTGTTCTTCTTAAACAAAATGCTTGAGTATTTATGAAGTTCATATCCCGTGTGATATGTTTTTCTCCATCATTTGTAATGTACTTTATTTTTTCTAGGAATAATATAAAGTCTTTGTTCATATCCCGTGTGATATGTGTTTCTCAGTTAGAACACAATATTCGACCAAAAAAAGAACACCAAATAATCGTTCTTGACTTGTGAATTTTAAATTTAAATTGTGCACCCAAACAAATGATTAATGTCGTATTAAACTTACTAACTATTTTCCACTGTATATAGTCGGAGTATATATATATATTAGCCTCCGCGTGCAGAAGAACTTTTTTTTTATCCATCTCACGTATATTTAATTAATTGTTTCACTTGACAAACATATGTAGGATAGAGAAGTCGTTTGACAACACTATGCCAAATTTCACTTTTAGCAACACTAGATAGGCATCGGTAAAGAGGGAAATCGATGCTGCTAGTAGATTAGGCATCAATTTCATAAATAACGATACTAAACAGATATAAAGACATCAACGCGCATTTTTGTTTATTTATGACGATGCCTTTATTCCCCTTTAGCATCATCTACATAATACAGATGCCTAAAAGAGTAGTTTTTTTTATTTTTAAGAGGTTCATTTTTTGGTGATATACCTCTGATGCCTAAAGTCTGAGTCAACGCCCTAACCCAAAATTTTACTCTCCCTCGCAAACTCTCTCTGAAACTCAGCTCCCTCTCAAACTCTAGCCCCAATTCTTCTATCTCCCTCTCAATTTTGTCACTCCCTCTGAAATTGTACCCTAAAAATTCATCTCCTGAACAAAACTCTCCTTCAGTCCCTCTGAAACTCTCTCTTCTCTCTCTCCTCCATCACTGCCCCATTCCTGCTAAAACCCTCAGATGCTCAACCATTACGATTCACAGTGAAAATCATTTTCCATTCGACGATTCTGAAGCCAGCTCACACAATTTCTCAAGCTCAGACGCTCAACGGAAGTGTAAGTCGACGATTGTGTGATTTCATCTCTCAGTGAAGCATTTCCCTTTCCCCCAAAAGTTAGGGTTTTGATCACACCCCACACCTCCTCTTATGGTAAGCTTTTCTTCTCTCTTCACAACTAAAATAAGCTTAAACATTCTTTCTCTCAATTCTGGGAAATCTTCATCTTCAAATTTTTTGGAGTTGCAGAGCCGTAACTTTTAGAAAATGCGAGAACTATGGAATTTTTTATGTAATTGTTGTTGTTACATCTTCCTAAGCAAGCATCTGCTACTAATTTGTCTTTTTGGGTTAGAAAGTATAAAATTGTCTAGAGATCTAAAAAGCTACTGGTGGCTGCTTGTTGTAATATCTTTCTGTATCTTTTTTTGGTTTCGTTTCGTACTTTGTTGGTTTGTAGAGTTTCTCTGTTTTGTGTCTTTTGGGAGGGGGGCTTAGAGCTTTTTTGGTCTCAGTCATTTTGTTCCCACTTGTGTAATGCTTTTGTTCTCTCAGGTTTCCATAAACTTTTTAGAGTTAATTCTAAACTTTCTCTGTTTTGTGTGTTTTGTGAGGGGGGTTTATAGGTTGATTTTTTGTAGTCTGTAACTTGACGTTTTTAGAAAACCATCAGGGAAACTGAGGCAGTGGTATGGAGTATTGCATGTGCCACACTTTATCCTAAAATCTCTCACACTCCTAGATCTAGATATGATGCTAGCTCATTGTTTTTCTTCATTCTTTTAAGTTCTTCTTCTTTTGCCTCTCTCTTTTCTCCCAGATCTAGATCTGATGCTACGCAGCCAGCCACCCTTCCTGAAACTCTGCTTTACTCTCAACGACTCTGCAAAGAAGTATCCAAAGAATCCAATACTTGGTTGGCGACTCTCTCTTGACCCTCTCTGTTCTTTTGTGTTAGATGTGCAATTTTTAATGTCAGTCTTGATATTTTTGTTCGTTGCAGGTATTGATCTCCATCACTTAGACCACCAGCATCCCTCCACCTCTAGCTTGCTCACCCTCATTTAGGAAAAATGTGGTATTGATTTTTCTAGGTTTATTTCTCTTTCTCTCTATATTATCAAATCTTGGGGGTTAATTTTTTGGGTTTTTGCTTTGTTCATTTTGGGTTTGTAGTGGGATCATTTCTTTCTCGATATATATTCCAACAATTTTCTGGAATCATATATATTCCAACTATCTTTGCTCCAACGCTTTAATATAAAAAATTCAGGTTCTAGCACATACAATAGTATCCGTTGTCGTGGCTGCAGTAATTGATCTGCAATTGTATTTCAGGTTCTAACACTTACACCAATATGAAATTTTGGTTCTGATTTGAGATATTGGCATGGTATTTGTTAAAGCCTAATTGATGTTTTATTTTAATTTTTTCTACAGTTGGTAGGAAAGCGTTGAGATGGGTATTAGTGAGCCTTGGATTATAAAGCATTGAAGATGGAATTTCATCTCATTGGATCATCCCCAAGAGTAGCCTCAAGAGTAACATATAATTACTAGATAGCTTAGTTCATTTCATTATGTTTTGTTTGCATTGTAAATGTGTTTTTAAAGTATAACATTTATTGTATATTAAATTAGTCTATCTAACTATATTATAATGGATGTAGTGCAGGGTCATTGAGGTTTTTGGGAATACGGTCTTCATCGATGCTAGCTTAGTTTCTAATATGTTTAGTTTGTTATGTGTTGACAAGTGGTTTGCTATTTTATAAGTATAATTTGTCAGTTTAGGTTTTGAATTGTTCTTTTATCTAAGATAGATCATTTATTAGTTTGGGTAGTTTGTTGGAAGTTGCAATGAAACTTAACTGTTGAAATTTCAGAAATGAGCTTCCTTTCTGTAGCATTTTAAAAGTTCTCCTCTTCTTTCCCCATTATTTACCTAGTGAAGAGGGTAAAAATTTTGTTTAAGGTTTATGTGGTGGATCTTTTCCGACCTGTTTTTGTGTGTAATTTTGGCACTCTGTTTTCTATTATTATTTATATTAAAGCCCTATCACTGACAAAAATTATCTGAAAATGAATGTTTAGATGTTGGTATTTCAATATTGAGAAGATTTTTGTATCCAAAGGCACATTTGACAAAGGTAACCTCTGACCTCTGAGAAATATGCTTCTCATATGTTGACTACTATGTTCAACCATCTAACAATCTGAGATGTTCTTGTGAAGACAGAAGCCCACTGAAAGAAGGCTTTGAAACTTGCAAAAAGAGTAATTCCTATTCACTTATTTTTATATTTACGTTCGTTTTTGTGTTTTTGGGTGGAAGAAGAGGGATGGAATTTTAACCTGCTTACACACATTAGTCCAACTTACAACATAGGTCTGATCCGTACTTATCTCATTGTCTTTCATATGCTGACTGCAAAGGTTCACCATAATTTCATTATTTAGGTGATTGCTTGTCTTGATGTGAGGACGAATGACAAAGGAGATCTTGTTGTAACCAAAGGCGACCAATATGATGTAAGCGAGCATACAAAAGAGAATGAGGTATTTCAATAATTCTTGACTCCTGCCTTTCCTGATTTTGGTGATTTTTTTTCACAGCAATGTGCCTCTGTTTTTTTGGTAGTTAGGTCTGTCAGTTGAGAAAAAATGCTAGCTGTGCTTGTCCAACTCTCTACCCCATCACATGATCATTTAATTGCTAGTTTAAACATGAAGTGGGATCCAATTAATGACTTCTTGTTATCTAATTAGATTGATTGACAAATTAGATTTTCTTCTTCACCAATATGATTTCGTAAATTTGCATATTGGTTCATTTGAAGTGACAACATATCTTATGCAAATTTAGTACCTTGCACTTTTTAAGCTTATGTTCATATTTTGTTTACATTCTATGTGTTTTTTTTTTCCAGTATGAGCTAGAAGGAAGGACACGTACACCCAAATGGAATTGGATGAGGTGCGAGAAGAATTAGCAAGTCATGTCCTAGAATGCTTTTTGATTAAGCTAAACATTCCTTCATTTTACATATCTTTCTAGCTAGTATTTTGCTTATGCATAGACAAGTATGGATAATTTGTGGTGTAGGGCTGGTAAATTTGTGATTTGGATGTGACAAGTATGGATCATTCAAGTATTTTGCTTATATATATATAGACAATTATGGATATATTTAAATTACTGTTGATATAATGTTTTTTTTATGAGTAAGGCAACACAACATGATTTGGAAATGAGGCCTTTCTTAAATACTATTACAGTAACTAAGTAAAGTGTGATGTGAAACAAGCAAAATACCTACCCTTTCCTTACATAAATAATGCCTATTGTTTATAACAACTTCAGTTTTCCAGAAATAACTAAAGTTGAAAGATAAAAACAACAACCAGACATCCATTATCACTGCTGCTTAAAACGAGAAGTAGCATCAGCATTTATGTAACCACCAGCACTATTGGAGGCTTTTCACGTCCACAAAATAAAAAAGCGATGATGTATAACATAATTCACAACCCTTATTTGTTTCTACGATGTTGTAATTGATAATATGCATCAGTATAGTAGATATCACTGATGCTGTTAGAGCTCTTTAGCCTCCTCTCTTTTGAAAGTACTGATGCTGTTTCGGGTTTAGGCGTCGGAAGTCAACCTTTTTTGGCACCCGGAAATCATTTAGGCATCGGAGTTTACTTATATCCGATGTAGTAAGTGATAAACAGCGACGGAGAATATCCGTTGCCTATTACATAGGAATAGGCAACAGTCACCAATACCATGGTATTTATGTAATAGGCAACGGATTTTATCCGTTGCTAAAGCCCTTTTTGGCATAGTGCAAATACAATAGTTTGTCAAAGGATTTTTTTTTAGCACCCATATGTTTAATTTATTGTTACAACACAGTATATTTTTTTATTGTCTGAGATTTCCCGGATGATCTTCCTGGTTTGCCTCCTTAGAGAGAAACTAAGTTCACTATTGAACTCCTTCAAGGCACGAATCCAATTTACCAAGCTCCTTACAGGATGGCATAGACAGAGTTAAGAGAGTTGAAGATTCAATTGCAAGAATTGGTTGATCTTGGATTCATCCGACCTAGTGTTTCCCTTGGGGTGCACCGGTGTTGTTTGTGAAGAAAAGGATGGAACCATGAGACTATGTATTGATTACAGGTAGTTGAACAAGGTGACAGTGCGTAACCGATATCCCTTGCCTGGAATTGATGATTTGTTCGATCAATTGAAGGGTGCCAAGTATTTCTCTAAGATTGATCTGAGATCGGGATACCATCAACTTAGAGTTCGAGAAGAAGATATTCCAAAGACGGCATTCAGGATTCGTTACGGCCATTACGAGTTCTTAGTGATGCCTTTTGGATTGACGAATGCTCCAGCAGCATTTATGGATCTCATGAACCGAGTGTTCCGACCTTACTTGGATCGCTTTGTGATTGTGTTCATAGACGACATCTTGGTTTATTCCAGAACTTTGGAGAGTCATAAGAAGCATTTGAGGGTGGTGTTGAAGACTTTGAGAAAGAAGCAGCTTTATGCCAAGTTCAGTAAGTGTCAGTTTTGGTTGGATAGGGTGGACTTCCTTGGACATGTGATATCAGAAGGAATCTATGTGGACCCTTGTAAAATAGAAGCTGTTGTGAATTGGGTGCAACCCACTAGTGTGACAGAAGTATGGAGTTTCCTGGGGTTGGTAGGTTACTATCGTCGATTTGTGGAAGGGTTCTCTTCAATAGCATCACCTCTTACACCGGTGAATGAGAAAAGATGTTAAGTTTGTGTGGACGGAGGAGTGTGAACAGAGTTTTCAGGAGCTGAAGATGCGGTTAACCACCGCACCTATTTTGGCTCTTCCGGACAATTCGGGGAACTTTGTGATCTATAGTGATGCATCATTACAAGGCTTGGGATGTGTTTTCATGCAACATGATCTAGTGATTGCTTATGCCTTGAGGCAACTCAAGAAACATGAGCAGAATTATCCTACTCACACTTGGACTTGGAACTTGCGTGGTGTTTGCTCTCAAAATTTGGCGACACTACTTGTATGGTGAGACGTGTCAGATCTTCACTGATCATAAAAGCCTCAAGTACTTTTTCACTCAAAAGGAGTTGAATTTGAGACAACGGCGTTGGCTAGAGTTGATTAAGGACTACGATTGCATGATTGAGTATCATCCTGGCCGAGCTAATGTGGTAGCTGATGCTTTAAGTAGGAACACTAGTGGAAGCCTAGCTCATCTCAGAATGGCTTACTTTCCGTTATTGGTGGAACTGCGGAAGGATAGTGTAGAATTGGGAATGAGTCAATATGGTGGAATACTTGCTAGTTTGCATGTGAGGCCTATCCTGATTGAGCGGGTGATTGCGGCTCAATTAGAGGATCCTACTCTCTGTATGATTAGATTGGAAGTAGAGAATGGTACACGGAAGGATTATGCAATAAGAAAAGACGGAGCCTTGGTGACTAGAACTCGCCTTTGTGTACCCAGGAATGACGATTTGAAGAGAGAAATCATGGAGGAAGCTCACTATTCAACTTATTCTATGCATCCGGGTAGTAATAAGATGTATCGGACACTACGGAGTACTACTCATGGTTGCATATGAAGGGTGACTTGCTAAATATGTGAGTAGGTGTTTGATTTGCCAACAAGTGAAAGCGGAGCGACAGAGACCTTCTGGACTCATGCAACCACTTCCGATATTACAATGGACTTTGTTTTCAAACTTTCACGTACTGCAAGAGGGTATGACGGAATTGGTTGATAGTTGACCGACTCACCAAATCTTCCCACTTCCTACCTATAAAAGAAACCTATTCCTTGTCAAAGCTGACTAAGCTCTTTGTGGATGAAATAGTAAGGTTGCATGGAGCATCCGTGTCCATTGTGTCGAACAAGGATGCTAGGTTCACCTATCGCTTCTGGAAGTGTTTACATGAGGCTATGGGGTACCAAGTTACGTTTTTACGTTACTGCTTCCACCCCACAGACCGATGGACAGTCGGAAAGACCCATTCAGACTTGGAAGACATGTTGAGATCTTGTTGTGTTACAGCTGAAACATAGTTGGGATACTCACCTTGCCTTGGTGAAGTTTGCGTATAATAACAGTTATCATTCGAGCATTGAGATGGCTTCGTATGAGGCTTATATGGGAGATAGTGTAGAACTCCTATTTGTTGGAATGAGGTGGGTGATAGGAAAGTGGAAAAAGTAGAAATTATCCAAGCGACAACTGAGAAAGTAAAAATGATTTAAGAAAAGCTTAAGACCGCACAAGACCCACAGAAGAGTTATGCGGACAACAGGTCCAAGGATCTTGAGTTTGCAGTTAGGGATTGGGTATTATTCAAGCTATCTCCTTGGAAGGGTGTGATGAGGTTTGGTAAACATGGGAAGTTAAGCCTTCGTTATATCGGACCTTATGAGATTACGAAACGCATCATACCAGTTGCCTACAAACTTGCATTACCTTCAAAACTATCTCGGATCCATGATGTGTTTCATGTATCCATGTTACGGAAGTACATGCCCGATCCTTCTGATATCCTGGAACAACAACCCGTGGAGTTGAGAGAAGATTTGACATATGAGGAGCAACCCTTACAAATTCTAGATAGGAAAGAACAAGTGTTGCGCTCCAGATCCATTCCAGTAGTGAAAGTGTTGTGGAAGAGTCAAACTGTTGAAGAAGCTACTTGGGAGCCCGAGGCGCAGATACGGGCCAAGTACCCTTATCTATTCAATTGACAGGTACGTGAATTTCAAGGACGAAACTTTTATAAGGAGGGTAGATTGTAACATCCCGACCCAAAATAAAATGAATTGGGAATTTAAAATAATTTCATGAATTTTGAATTTACAATTTTGCCCTAAGAGTAAGGATAAATTGGTCACTTTTAAGCTAGGAGGATTTTGGGGCAGTGAGTGATATTTTTACGTAGATTATACCAAGATGAGTCCGTAGACACGTAGTGGGCTCGAATCGGAGTTGTAACGAAAAGTTACGATCAAAATACCTTCAGTGGCATAATTGTAATTATTTTGAAGTTGGATTTTAAATAAAAATCAGAAACCCATTTCTCTCTCTCTCTCTCTCTCTCTCTCCCCCTGCGAACAGCCTATCCCCCTCGTTTTTTTTTCCTTCTTCTTCCAGGCAACTTCTCTCCTCCACCGCCTCCACCACACGAGGCCACTTGGGCGGCACCAGTCCCGAAAGGACCACCACACCTCCCTCTTCCAGGCCCAGCCCAGCCCTCTGCCGCCTCGATCCACCGTCGTAGTCGCTGAAACAGCCACTATAAACAGGCGGTTTTTGGACAGTTTTTTCGTAAACTTTCGGGAGCTCGTTTAGACACCTCTGGTCACCAAATCTTTTCGAATTTGGTATGCTTTTCTATCCTTTCGAAGGGTTCTAGCTGCTGGTTGTGGTATTTAGAGAAATTTCTGAGTTTTGAAATGTAAATAAGCGATAAGAGTTTGACAGGTTTTCGGCCTCCGATTCCTGCCACTTCCGTCAACCTTTTTGGGGTAGGTCCAAGAACAAAAGTTGCTCCACTCTATGTGATGATCGTGTAAGTATAAGTCTTGACCAGCAGGTTGGAGTTTTTTCGATCGCCTGAATTTGATTTGGGCACCCACTCGCTGCCAACGCGTGGGCCACTTTGTGGCCGATCCTTGAGTCCTAAAATCATCCTCATATTGTCCTGAGCGCAACAGTATGCTCGGATATAAATTTGAATATCGTTTGATCGTCGATCGGATATCGCATATTAGGCGTTATCCGGGTTCGATATGTTCGGGCCGTTGGATCGACTCCAATTTAATATATGTTGGGGCTAGAGTAATCCCAGGATGGGTGACCCACTGGGAAGTTGCTCGTAAGTTCCCATAAACAAAACCGTGAGGGCAGAGAGGGGGGCCCAAAGCGGACAATATCATGCTACAGCGGAGCCGATCCGGGATGTTACATGCAGCCCTTTGATTGACCCTTTCCTTAGTTCCTTTTGCATCCATTAGGTGAGCCAACCTCAGTAGTTTTTCCTACGACTGCGATCCAACTTTCTAAGTTGGCATGTCCCCATCAGTTGTGCAATCTTCCCTTGCTCCTAGACCTTAGTCACAACAACTTTTTAGGGACCATTCCCAAGTGTTTGAAAAATATGACTTCTTTGGTTTATGGTATTTCGAATGTGAGTTACTATGAAAGCTAATTTGGGGTAAACCACATGGATGTCAAAAGGAAGAGAACTTGCATATAACAAGACCCTATTCTGGGTGAAAAGCATTGATCTTTCATCAAATAATTTGGAAAGTGAAATCCCAGAAGAAATAACAGGCCTTATTGCATTGAGTATCATGAACTTGTCAAATAAGTGGAAACATTCCTTCAAAGAACTTTCGATGGCTGGAAACTTTGGATCTCTCACCCAATCGCCTTTTCGAAAAATTCCTCGAAGTGTTTTTTCTTTAACTTCCTTGTCCCACTTGAACTTGTCTGGTAGAATTCCTTTTGTCCATTTATGACGGCAACCGGTTACTGTGCGGAGAACCTCTTTCAACTAAGTGCCGTGGAGATGAAACTTTAACTGCTACAATGCAAAAGGCACTAATGCAGATGGAAATGATAAGCTGTGATTCTATGTCAGCATGGTGTTGGGCTTTATCGTAGGCTTTCGGGGTGTTTGTGGCACATTACTTGTAAAGGAGTCACGGAGGTATGCCTATTTCGATTCTTTGATGACATCAAAAATAAGGTTGCATTGGCAATTCAACTGAAGTTGGCTCGTTTGCAAAGAAAATATTGATTGGAAAAAGAAAAAGAAAAATTACTGTTGCAGTTCAGATGATTAATCATGATGCAGCATTTGATGTATTTGTTTTTTCCCAACGTTGGTAATGTATAACTAATATATTCGATATTTTCAAATAAAAAAATGACATGTTTCTAGTCTATATGTATTTCAAAGAGCAGTTTGTAAAAGTATATTGTAATGCTACTCCTGCAAAACTCCACTACCTTTGTGCATAGAGGACTTGGAAAACTTGTAAAATGGGATGGGGACTTGGAATCTGGAGCATGATTTCAAGATTGATTTTACAACCTCCTACCACCTGTAAATTCTTGAAGATACAGTAATGGCAATGATACAGGAAGATAATATATACCAGAAAATACACTAACGATCCATGTACCTGATTGGACTTGCAAACTTGCAAAATGGGTTGAGGAGATGGATGAAGACTGGGACTTTTACTGCTACAGATGCAAAATATAGTAATGATGGAGATGAAAATGATAAGTTGTGGTTCTATGTTAGCATGGTATATTTGGCTTTGTCATAGGCTTTTGGGGTGTTTGTGGCACATTAATGGTAAAGAAATCATGTAGGTATGCCTATTTTCAGTTAATTGATGATGTCAAAGACAAGGTAACACTAGAAATTGCATTGAAAGTGGCTCGTTTTGAAAAGGAAATTTTGTTTTTGTTTGTTTTGTTTTGTTTTTTGCTTTTTGTTATGTGTTACTTGCATTAGTATTTCTATTATATATCAATTATCGTAAGCAGTACATACTAGTAAAGGGCGAACATCAATATTCCAGAAGCAATGTTATTTCTAAAAGAGAGAATGTGGTTCTTTAGCATTTTGCTACCAGAATTTTTTATTTATTTTATGTATTTAAGATTTTTAAGTTGAGTTTTGTTCGGGAAACTTCACTTCTTGGGCAGCAGCTCACCTAAATAGTCTTTCAGTTTAAGAGATGTAGTGTAATGGTGCAAGAAGACATCAGTACACACTTTCGATAGGAGACAGAAGATGATAGAAGCATCACAGCCCAAAGGAAGATGACTCATATATACACAACTCTGTTCTGGGTGAAACGCAGTGGCGGAGTCCTTCAGAAAATTTTAAAAAAAATCATTTGAATAGAAGCGCAAATTGGTTAATAAGTTAATACTGCCACTGCGTAATAAAATGATAACTTATTAACTTAATAAGTTAATATAAAATGATACTAACTACTCATTTTGGCCCACTTCATAATATGATTTATATTGATTACTAATATATATATATATGCCTATCTATTATAAGAGTGATACTATTTTATTGATAAGAGGAACATAAAACAAGTACAAAGCCACTATGATGCCAAAGATGGAAAAATCTTCTTTAGTGACCAAACACAACCAGTGAATTGAACCCACAAAGTGATTAAAAAACTTGATACAGCAACCAAAAGCACGCCTACTCAAACCTACACACAAATCCGCCACGCAATGACAAAGCCATACTGAAATCCGAAAGCTAATAAGAAATAAAGTCTCCTACATTGGGTAGCTTCAACAACTTTATTACGTAGGGACTTTTGATACCAATTTAATATTTTATTTAATTAATTCCTCTTTTGTGTTTTTTTATATTCATATTGAACAAATATTGTGTTTTTTTATACGTACGAAGATAAACAAATACATATTCCTTCACGAGGGGACTTTTGGTTATATTATTTGATTTGAACTCTTCGTTTGTATTTCTCCTTTTCAAAAACATTCAGATTGCACATTAAACAAAAGAAAAGAAATACTTTTGCTTTTGGTAATAGTATTTTAGTTAACTCTTCTTTTAGTAATAATTGAAATATCGCTATTTCTTTTTCTTAGTTGGACCATTTTTTTTATTACTGTTAATTCTTGACTTGGTTGAGTGCACATTATTTAAATATTACCATTGGTATTATTATTTAGAAAAAAAAAAAATATGGTATTGATTATTCCCAATGACATTAATTAATTTTAGTGTAATTTAAAAGAAAAAGAAACGTCAAATTCTGCATTAATTAAATTGTTGAAAAGTTTAATTTGAAGAGAGTGTCGGCCACTCCTTACACATTTTTATTGATTACCAACAGTCTTTCCATTTACAATTAGCTATGATTGACTTGAGTCCTGGTCAATGGTATAAGTTAATAAGGATTTTTAGTCTTATTTATGCGTATTAGTCAATCTAGTACTCTCCTTTACCTCCTATGATTGACTTGAGTCCTGGTTGAAGATATGAAATCTTATCTGGACGACATGATTTCAATAGTTCTTTGCACTCTCCTTTACCTCCTATAAATTCAATTATTCTGCTCAGAAGCCAACTCCACCAAAACAAAGAAAACTTTGCACCATAATGGCTAGCTTTACAAATTACTTATTCCGTCCTACATATCACCTCAGCATTGCTCATTATTTCCTCATCTTCTTTTTGGCCTCCTCATATCCACACATTAGTAAACTCCATTTTGGTGATGCACTTCCAAATTCGAAACCATGCATCGACAAGGAGAGACATGCTCTCCTCGCCTTCAAACAAGATCTCACTGATCCTTATGGGAGGCTTTCTTCTTGGGTTGGTCAAGCTTGCTGTCAATGGAAAGGCATTTCATGCAAAAACATCACAGGTCATATTGAAAAGATTGATCTCCAAAATACACATACACACTTTCTGTTTTCAATGGAGAGTGGGATGAGATGGAGAACTCTTCTTTGGGTGGTGAGATAAATCATTCTTTGCTTAGCTTGAAACATTTGAGCTACCTAGATCTAAGCAGGAATGATTTTCAAGGGATTCCCATTCCCACATTCTTTGGTCAGCTCAAAAGTTTGAGGTATCTCAATCTCACATGCTTCATTTGGAGGAGAGATTCCAGCTCATCTTGGTAATCTATCAAACTTGAACTATCTTGACCTAAGTGAAGAGTCTGACTACTCTTTACTTGAACTACCTCAAAACAACTTGAAATGGCTTTCCAATCTCTCTTCCCTAAAATACCTCAATCTTGAAGGAGTGGACCTCAGCAACACTGGGGTAAGTTTGGTAATTGCTTTTAACAAGTTTCCTTCCCTACTAGAGTTGCACCTACCCGCATGCCAAATTAAAAGCCTTCCAATCTCACTAGGAAATGTTAACTTCACATCACTTTTGATCCTTGACATGTCATTTAATGATTTGAAGTTTCCACTTCCTGAATGGTTTTTT
>BJCG01004416.1:0-45080 GCA_005406145.1 Prunus yedoensis
GGTGGTAGACGGAGTCATTGGAACCACTTCTACTAGGAATCTCTTGGCAGAGGAGAGAGGGAGATAGAGAAGAAGAAGTCATACAAATGTTTAATTCATTGATTGGACAAACATGTGTTTTTTTTAATCCTTAAGTTGTTATTTATGTATTTCTTCATTTTGAAGGAAACAGAGTTTGCTTCTTAAAATATATTTGATGACAGAATTAATTAGTGTAGGTAGAATTCATAGGGACTATGACTTTCTGCTATGGACCAATTTTGACTGCCAAAATCAGTGTTATTTTTATACAAGCACTTAATTATAAAGTTTCATTTGGTGTAGCTATTCTGAGAAATGCAAGCACTTTAATTTAAAGTGATTATAGCTTTTTAAACTATAAAGTCTGTCCTTTTCAATCTGAACTTTCTGATTGAACTTTCTCCTACATGCTTTGGTGACTTGAAGATTCAACAATGAAAGTACACCAAGCTAAGCAATATCTAAGAGACTTCCCCATTATTATTAAACTACTATTATTTGTGAGATAATCAATGTTGGACTTTTAGCATATTTATATAAAAAAGCAGAATGATGCAAGCAGATTAAGTTTTAAAATGTTTAGGTATAGCTGCATTCATGCTTTGCATGATGTTTTGATCTGATTCCAAATTTACTTAAAATTTTTAAGATCAGCCTATCTAGGTCATGTTTCATGCCTTAAACTATTGATTAAGGATTGACAGATGGAGATTAAGTCCTTAAAAAATAAAGTTTTGATATGTCAAGTTTTGAAATAAATTGCTGTCATAATACATATATTTACTCTTGCTTCTTTCTATCATGGTTTTCTTTCTTTTTCACAAATTTGAAAGTGATTTCCCATCACATAGACTAATCCAAACCCGACTTCCAATACTGACTTTTCTACATCTTTATAGTAAAGAAACAAGGGTTTCTCCGAATTCAAGCAAAAATGATATCTAATTATGATTAATTAGGTTGATTTCCAATACTCACTTTTCTACATCATTTTAACCCAACGTTTCGATATGGATCAGAGCAGAATAATGAAAAATAAAAAATAATTATTTAAACAAACTAAATTGAACTATCAGAACGCAGATAATTTGAATGAGATGTCCACCCTTTCCTACGCCATACAACCAAACAGACATAATGGCATGTTGGAAGGGACAGAATAGGTCAATTGTATTAGGAGAAGAAAGTGAAAAAACCAAAAGAAATAGAATAAGGGGAGGACTTGACCATAAAATTTCTATAATATCTCAAGTCGTCTCTAAGATAGTCAAAGATAAAATTGCTGACCTTGCAAGACAAGTTTTTTGGAGTGTTTGAAGGGTCAAGCAATTATAATCTGCCACGCCACTGCAGGAATTTAATCTGACCCACTGCATCTCATTGGACAGAAGAATCATGGGTCAACTGCATTTGTGAGCTCATTGATCCTTTTGTTTTTCCTTCTAATCACAATTGGTTGGTTACATGTTAATCCACGCCACATGTTTCAGTTAATTGGTGGCTACACAAGGACAATTTATAATCCAATTCCAAGTGGAGACCTAATTTGTTCATCGCTTACGTTGATATACCGTCATTACATTTAAAATGCATATTTGGAGGGCTACCCATGTGGATTATATTTTTTTTCAAATCAAATCGACTACTTCCATTTCATTTGGATGCAACTAAAATAGTGAGAACACATGCCCACATTGGATCAATATAAATTAACAAACATGACCATGAAACGGCTAGAAACAAACTTTAACAGAAGAAACATCCCAACACCAAATGCATATCACTTGCTTCAATTCATAGCAATCTGTAGTTGATTGTGACCGTATAGCTGAAAAACCAAGAACGAAAACTAACACGGAAGAAGAGCATACTCGTCTGCCAAATTAGCATCAGAACAAGATGGAACTTGCAGTTTCAACAGAAAACCATCCATAAATCCTGCTTAAATTCAAAGTTAACATATGACAGGTGCTCTCGATTTCAATTTTCGGAGGATAACTCTCAAGTATCTATAAAATAAAACCAGAATACAAGACAGCCTTAAAGATACTCATATCCAATTGTGGCTACAACTGGGCATTCATCTGCTCAAATATGACGCTTCTTAACCTTGCCCCCCTTGCCTTGACGCCTTCTTTTACCCACCTTAAATACCCTCTTGGATTTCTTGCCTATCCCACCACCAGGCTTCAAAAAGTTCATTCTTTGATTGCCACCAAACATCTCCACATCTATTAAAGGAAAAAAGACATCATCCAGATCAGTAAACTTGAACATAGCCAACGGATAAATCAATTGATGCTGATTGGCAAGAAAATGCTACAGGTCATTAAGAAAACTCAAATTTTGTAAATCACACGCTTACCTGTAATATATAATCACCCAAAAGGCAGGCATCATGTAATTGCAATTATGCATAAGAATGCTAGAATACAACCTAAACATTAATGAAAAGCACCAAGTGTATATTCAACAATAATACATTATTTATTATCCAACAAACCTATTTTGCCACTGATTCCCGCCAAATGACTACTCTTATATCGTGCTTAACAATAGGGAAGACATTTTATGAAAACATCAGATATCCAACACCAAGGGATACAGAAACTAAAAATCTACGTCGTTTGGAGATAAATTACTGAAACAAGGCCTCCAGCCCATCTAATTCTATTTGTTTGTTCACTTGTTTGTTTGTGTACTTGGCCATTTTACATAATCAACTCTAAATTCAGACTACCTGTATAAACCAAGCATACGGATAATGCTTTAAGCTGAAATCAAATCCATACTAAAACCTTCTAGATAGTGTTTACGCCGGTAAACAACGAGAATCCCGGGTACACAACTCACTTCTTGAATAGTATCTTTCCGAAATACAAACCTACTCTAGTTATTTTTACGACCAAAAGATCATTTTCACAATAACTCCAATAACATACATTGTAAAGGGAAGAAGCCATCACAAAACATGTATATCTGTCCTTCTTTGAATATGTTAAGAGCTAGCAAAGAGGACCGTTTCCAATCATCAAAGGGCATAGGGCATCACAAAAACCAAGTGGGTGTATACAAAACTAGCAACAAACAGGGACTAAATACATAATTTCCAACAAATTAAGTAAAAAATAGCACATGGGAACGTGAATTTAGCACAAAATAGAAATTAGAGCATACCCATGTTGCTTGTTGAGGCCGTAGTGCTGTCAGTTGTAGTGACCTCCATAGCAGACGCGGATTTAGGAGGGGGCCGTACAGGCAGCTTAGGGGCAGCGAGGGCAGCTTCCTGGGCAGCGAGCTTAGCTTCGTCTTTCTTGTCGTAATAGGGCTCCACCATCTCTCTCCGAATGGCTCTCAGCCTTTCTCTCTTACATCTCATCGACTTCGCCATTGTCACCGCCTTTTGCCTCTTGATTTTGGGTTTAGGGTTTTGCGAAACAAAAGAGACCCGAATAACGATTTAGTTTAGGTATTTATAGCTTCGGAGTTTGGAGAGTCATACAGCCGGTCCGGCTCGGCCGGTTCGGCTCTGTTCGGTTACTTGGATTATTATGATTTAGGGCGGATTGGAATTTCCAAATTTAGCCCCAAATGTATTGACAGAGAAATTTTCTCTTAAAAATTTATCCACCCATCCTAATTTGTAAAATTAATTTCTGTTCAACTCAGGAAAATTAAGAAATTAAGCTTGAGGCCCTCATTAATTTTCTTTTAATTATTGATTAGTACACTCAAAGGTTAAAGTTGGAAATAGTTTGGTTTGAACTTTGATCAATGACTCATTAAGACAGACAGCTCAATTGCTAAAAGAGTCTAATATGCTCATAGGCAGAGATGTTTCTTCTTCTCATAACAATATGCTGACAAATCCAAAGGCAGCCAAACATACACATATTATCATCCCTCCATTTTACCACTAGGCAAACAATTCACAAGAGACACTGCTGCTGGCTGGCTCTTGGGCCACTTCTCATGCCTTGCCAATGAATTCCACCTCAAACAGAAGAACTGAATCTGGAGGAATAATGCATGAGCCTGCACCATGGCATATATAGTAGTAAGTTAGTAAGTAACCAAATGAGACTAGCTTGCACTTCATCTGGTTCTACAAAGAGAGGGAACAAAATGTGACTGCTTAGCTTACCTCCTCTGCATCCAGCTCCTCTTACGCCGTACGCGAGTTCTGGAGGAAGCTTCAAGGAGCGTTTTCCCCCTAATCAAAGTTATAAAGACTAATCAACTTCTTGTTGTCATGGATTTGACAAGGGTAGTGGGATTAATAAGGGTAAACATGGCGTTCATGGATTTTTACTATACCAGCAAGCATTGGAGGAATTCCATTACCACCTAGAATACCTTGATCCCACCTTTGATAACCTGTGGGATTTCGAAGAATGCAAATTAACAATACTTCAATTTAGATAGAGAGGGCTAAAAGAGTATTGCTTATGTGTGCTACATGCAGTGAGGTGATTAGCAACGTGTTTGCTAAATGTGGTACAAATAATTCTATTCGGTGTAAAATATTAACACTGAAAATGTTGGGTGATTTCATTCGAGAAGGGCATTGCCTTTTTTCAGGCAACAGTTCTTATGTTTAGTGGACAAGAGTTTCAAACATTGATCACATACAAATCCCCTGAAGACCTCAAGTAAGGTTCTTGAGCAACCATATCAATATTTTGAAAGCAGGAGACACCACCCAATTTTGGGAAGTCCAGAGCACAAATAAGGAAAATTTTGGTCCAGGCAAACACGAGTTGCTGCAAATTATGAACATATTCAAATAGTGATATGCATACCTCACCAACACCAACACGAAAGGTAAGGGGCTTCCCACGATTGTAGCTGCTATCACCAACACCTTCCATCTCCAATTTCCCAACATAGTGTGCCTGCATTTGCATTACAAAATTGATCAGAACAGAACCCAGATACATAAGACCCTGATTTGCCCACTAGGTCCTAAATTAATTCAACTCAACAACTATTAGACTTCTAAACAATTTTGTTTGTTTTAAGCAAATACAACAAAAAAAGCAACAGAACCCATGTTTAATTTTCTGCAAACAGAACCATATATATATATATACCTTAATCAGCTGTCCTTGAACAGCCTCAGGGGGCCATATCCCACAACTTTGTCACAGAACGCGAGGCCAGAAGGAGATACAGTTAGCTCGCAAGTACCCTCTGAAGCTGCTGAGTGGGTGAGGTGCCAAGAGTACATCAAGAAGGCCAAGACAGAAGCCAAAGCCAATTGCTTCTCTCTCTTAAGCAAATTGGGTTCTCATTTAGCTGCAGTACTTGTTCAGAAGAAGAAGATGAGCTTCGTCCTCTGTGAATGGCTTAAGATTTTGACTCTTGATGTTTCTGATGTTGTGAGATCCCTCTGGAGCAAAATGTTTTGTGTTCTCAACTTTCTGGGATTGCAAGTGCCAAGTGAAGATGCCAACGAACTCATTTCAATTTTCAACCAACCACTAATCTGATAGAGATAAATCAAGATTGGCTTCTGCAACAAAAATTTAGTGTTCTTGGGACTGTGTGCTATATGGACCAACCCAGGAGCTTATATGGGCTTGGTATGACCAACTGGAAGCCCACTTAAGGTAGCCTGTGTACTACAGTATTTGCCAAAAAAATAAAAAGTGAACTTTCATTCCATTTTTTGCTTTCTGGGTGTTGATTTTAGGAAGGTATTAAACTCTCACACACTACAAAATGCTATGACTCGAACTCACGATCTTTCCAAATAAATACATAATCATACAATTCCTTAGCAAAGTGTGTCCTTTCACAAAACATAGCAAATGATTAGAAATCTGATTATGTATCTAATCTTTACATAAATCGAGAGGTTGATTGATCTATTTTATATCAAAGTTATTTAAAAAAAAGCCTTGCGAGAAATATAGTTGATATCTTCTGCAAACAGAAAATGTAGCTTGTTTAATGTGCTAAACTCTGCTCAAGGAATTTTCTGATTCTATGAATCTAATTCCCACATCTATGAGTCTTAAAATAGAAGAGTCTTACTTAAATTCACCGTGTTTCTATTTGTTTTTTTTTTCCAATTATAGTTAGGTACTCTGTGGTTTCACTTGTAAGATATGTTTGTCATGTCCTCTTAATTTTAACAATAAAGTACCTCAACATTGAAAATAGATTGACGGAAACCCTAACGACGGAATCACATTACAACAATTGGAAAAACCGGGGTATTTAAATATAAAAATTGAGAAGATAAGGACAAATATGCCTTACAAGTGAAATCACATGATACCAAATTAGAATTGACCCATCCCCTCTTTTCTCTCCACATTCAAACCCTAATTCAAATCGTTGAATCTAACTCTAGAGCTAGCCAATCCCCTCCCAATACAAAACCTCCAATTACAGAATCAACAACCACCCCAAAACAATCATATCCACCACCACCCCAAAAGAACCACACATAACCTCTGATGTCTTAATCCTTAGTGGCATTGCACAACCCTTCTCCCTTCAAACCAAGGTTATGTCTTAATCCTTAGTGGGCTTGCAGCAAACCCTGCTCCCTACAAACCTCTGAACCATAAACCAATTCACTAACAATCTGCAAAGCAAAACTCAAACCTATTTTGGTGGGTCAGAGGTTCAGATTCAATATGTTAGCCCGTCTGGTAATGTTTTTAGAGAACATTTTCCAGAGAATGTTTTCATAGAATGAAAATGAGAAATGAAAACGCATTTTCAGAAGATAAAAAAACGTGTCTGGTAGCTTAGTTGAAAACTATTTTCAGAGAACAAAAACAGTGAAAACGCGTTTGGCAGTAATATGTGAAAATGACAAAAACAGTGAATATGTAACTTTAATTAAAATGCCTTATGTATTTTAATACAAATTATGTTATCAATATGTGAGTTTCAAAAAAAAAAAAAAAAACACATATTATTTTTAAAAGTATTTTTTTTTAATCATCTAAAAGTATATCATTTAAAAAATAGAATAAAAATTTCTAAAAAGTATAAAACTAGAATTATCGTTATAAAAAAGTTAAAATGAAATCTCAACCCGATCTTCTCTTTCACTCTCTGCAAACCCACCCCAATTCTATCACTCTCTCTCTCTCTCCTCTACCTCCAGATACCTCGCTCATTCTCTCTCTCTCCAAAATTGAACAATCAACCAAACCCCTCTTTTTCCACTTTCTCTTCATGCTGTTGCACCCTCAACGTCACCTTCCAGTAGCTTCCCAGCTCCTTTCCTTTTTCTTGGATGGAAAATTGATTCGGAAATTAGTTGTTCAACGATGGATTCTGTTGGGTTCGATTGAGTGGCGTTGATGTCAATCTGGTTCGATGGGGCGGTGGTGATTTTGATTGGTGTGATGGTGGTTCAAGCTCTACGTGTGGTTTCTCTGCTGGCAGCATTTGACGGGTGGTTTTGGTCTAATGGGGAGAGAAGATTGAGCAAGAGAAGCAGCGTGTTTTCAGTATTTGTTTCCTGTGGAGAAATGAAAACAGCTTTTTTCTGTTTTCTACAAGTAGACGTGAAGTTGATGTTGTTTTTCTTAAAACGTTCTCTGGGTTTTCTGTTTTTGCCCACCAAACAGGTTTTTTTGGTTGTTTTTGTTCTCTCAAAATGAAAATGGGCTCTCAAAACATAAACGAACCGTGGCCTTAATTCTTCCTCCAATATCTTACATTGGTGCAATTGTGCAACCATGTGGCATTCGTAGACAATCATAATTCAATTTAGATTCGAATGTTATGAACCAGCACCGTTTCTTCTATTTGCACTTTCCCCTACACCTTTTTTATTTTTCAATCTTATCATTTAAGAAAATCTATATTACATATTTTCATTCTAAAGATATGCTAATTCATGTCATACTATTCTTATTTATTTACCCCTCATCTAAAGGTAGCCGCAGCATCTTAAGCAAGTAACCATATGCAATATTGTTATTAATTAGATGTTAGCACCATTAGAAATACCACACAAGAATTGTGTTGCAGACGGATTAGCTAACTGGAGCTATAACATGAGTCTTGGCGTATGTTATTTTGATTTTGCTCCAAGTTGGATAGGTTTCTTTTGTTATTGACGACTTGATTTGGGTGTCTTGTCCCCGTTTTGGTTTGTGTTGATTTGTTTTAATTATGTTGCTTGGGGTTCCCCCCCACACCATTTTCACCAAAAAAAAAATATAATACCAACAACAATTATAGTTAATTTAACAATTCAGTTTTTTTTTTTTTTTTGGTTGGTCGTTTTCAAAAGTCAGGTTCACAATTGAGGACACTTACACATTCGTCTGATCTTAATTATGCTATAAAGATATTAATTCAGAGCACCTATATATATTATTTCTGTGGATTTAGGTGGACAGTTGTGCGATTACTTCCAACTTCTTCAGGTCATGGCTTACATGTGGAAGCATTGGTGAAGAAACTAATACAATGTGTAAGGAAAACAAAGGGGGTGAAACAGAAAAAAACAAAACAAAACAAAAAACAAATTGATTTGAAAGAAAGGAACTACCAAAAAACTAAGTCCTATAATGCATTGAGGAAACAAACCCGATCAAAACCGTTTGCAGTTGATACAGACACCTGAAACTTGATCCATGTCCCGATGTCAATGCTCATTTACCTGGAAATGTATCCACATCATCAGATTCTAGCCACCATCTCATGAGTATTTGATCGACTTAGTAGTTGCTTTGCCAAACTTAAAACCTACTTGTGGCAGAAAAATAAATATATCTGATATGTTTTTCCGAAAAGTACCAATAGAGCCTTTGAGCACAGCTGCAGAGCGCATGAAGAACTACTCTGCTTTTTGCTCCTCAATCTTGTTAGTCTTCATCTTACAATCTGTTAGATAAAAACCTCATAACACCAAACCAGCTAATGTTATTAACCTGATCAATGCATTATTCTCGCTCGTAAACATTAAACCATCTAACACATTGAAAACTCACCCCAAGTTAGTATCATCCATGTAAATTTCATAGTTCCCCAACGACAGACGGAATGGAAATTTTCTACTAGACTACTATCCTCTTCTAACAAAACTAGAGCCCCTGACCTTCCTCACATTTTGGTTGACCATTAAATTCCTTACTCTTTCTGCATCATCCCACTTCCCACCCAAAGCATACAAATCTGAGATAAGAGAATAAACCCCACCATCGTTATCTGGTTTTACCATCTTCATGACCTGCTCAACCACTCGTTCGTTCGCGCCATCTCAAACTGTTTATGCTCCTTACAAGCACATAAAAAAGCACTCCAGACAACAACATTGGGCTCAAATCTCATGTTCTTAATAACCTCATAAGCTTCCTCTAACAGTCCTGCCTTGCCATACAAATCAACCATGCATCCATAATGATGAATTTGAGGCTCCAAGCCACTTTCTTCAATCAACTTGAAATATTTTCGGCCCTCCTCAACTAGTCCTGTATGCACACAAGCACTAAGAATTCCTGTGAAAAGTCAATTCATTAGGTCTTACACCAGCTTTTTGCATCATCTCAAACAAAGACAATGCTGCTTTGCTGTAGCCATGTTGTGCCGATCCACAAATCAATGCAGTCCAAGACATGACATTCCTTTCTTGCATCAATTCAAAAACCCCTGCAGCTCCCTTCAAAAACCCACACTTAGCATACATGTCAACCAAAACTGTACCAATCTCCACATTCAACTCCCATCCATTCTTGACCATAAACCCATGAACTGATTTCCCCACAAGCAACCCAAGATGACCCAGGTGGGCACAACCGGATAAAACTGATCCTGCAGTCACTTGGTCAGGTTTTAAAAACCTCCATCCATTACCATATCCCGAAAGACTGACAGCCCACACTCTTGATTGCCATTGTTCACATACGCAGTGATCATGGCAGACCATGATGCAACATCTCTCAGTGGCATTTCCTCAAAAACCAAACGTGCTTTCTCTACATCCCCCGACCTCGAATACCCTGCAATCATCGTGTTCCATGTGACCGTGTTCTTCTCAGGCATTTCATCGAACAGTACACAGGCATCCACGAACGAGACAACAACGTACGCATGGAGAAGTGAAGTGGCCACATATACATGATTGCCAAAGCCAAGTTTCATGATATGGGCATGGAGGTGTTGAATGATTTCTTGATTCCTTAACTGGGTACATGATTTTAGCGTATAGAGCATGGAAAAACTATCAAAAGGAACAGACTGACGGTGCATTTGAGAGTAGATGTGCAAAGCTTTTGGGGGGGAGAAGCATTTCGTATAGCCGAAGCCCAAGAATTGATGCTTTTGAAGAAAAAATAAAAGGCGTGGTTAGTGGGTCTTATTAGATGGTTGGAGAGCGAGACAACGATGGATTGCATTGCTTGTAAGCCTTGTATAGTTTCATTTGAAAAACTAGAAGTTGCCGCGCTCTGTGCATAACGTTTTAGCTGTTTGGAAATTCTTTCCTTTCAGTAAATATTAAAAAGCAAAAAAATTAAATTAAATTAAATGGAAAAGACCAAAATGATTAGTGATCCAATTGAAAATCCGAGTACAACAGGGATCAAAATGGTATTTCACCCTTATAAAAAAATACCTATTTTAAACTAATTGAAATCTTTTTTTGGAAATGCACCTGCTTTTAAAAAGGGTTGAAGCTAGGGGTTTTGGTATGGCAGTTGCTTTGGCAAATTGAAGTGGATGAGCCATCTTAGGAATTGATATCAAGCTTTAGAGGAAGCTACAGAAAAGTCAGATTGCAACTCAGAACTACTCCTCAATCAGATTGGAGCATCAACTGTTGGCCCAAATTCCAATAAAATCCTATGACAATCAAAGCAAAGAATGTTATTATTGAGATCAATCTAACAAAACAAATGAGACATCTTAACAAATTGAAAGCTCAACCCAAGTTAATATCATCCAGGTAAATCTCATGAGTTGCCCGAGGACAGATGGAATGGTAACATTCTACTATCCGTTCTAACAACCTAGAGCCCTTAACCTTCCTCACATTTTGCTTGACCATTAAGTTCCTCACTCTGTCAGCATCATCCCACTTTCCACCCAAAGCATACAGATCCGAGATAAGAAGAATAAAGCCGATCATTGTTTTCCTGGTTTTACCATCTTCATGGCTTGCTCAGCTACTCTTTCCGCCATCTCGTACCGTTTATTGCTTCATACAAGCATACAAAAAAGATTCCAGACATATATATCTGGTTCAAGTCTCATTTTCTTCATTACCTCATAAGCTTCTTCTAACAGTCCTGCCTTACAATACAAAGGGACCCATGCATCCATAATGCTGAATTGTAGGCTCCAAGCCACTTCTTCCATCAACTTGAAGTATTTGCGGCCCTCCTCTACTAGTCCTTTATTGCATACAAGCACTAAGAATTCCTGTGAAAGTCTGTTCACTAGGTCTCACACCGGCTTGTTGCATCTTCCCGAACAAGGAAAATGCTGCTCTGCTGCAGCCATGTGTGCTGATCCACAAATCAATGCAGTCCAAGACGTGACACTTCTTTCTTGCATCAATTCAAAAACCCTTGCAGCTCCTTTCAAAGACCTACACTTAGCGTACATGTCAACCAATGTGGTGCCAAGTTCCACATTCAACTCCCAGTGATTCTTGACCATAAACCCGTGAACTGATTTCCCCAACAACAGCCCATGGGTACCCATGCGGGCACAAGAGGATAAAACTGAGACTGCAATCCCTCCGTCAGGTCTTAAACCTTCGTTCTCATTCATTACCATACTCCGAAAGAGCAATAAGGCATGCTTATGATTGCCATTTTGCACGTACCCACTGATCATGGCAGAAAATGAAGCAATATCTCTCAATGGCATTTCCTCAAAAACCAAACGCGCTCTCTTTACATCCCCAGATCTCAAATACCCAGAAATCATTATATTCCAGGTGACCGTGTTCTTGTCAGGCATTTCATCGAACAGTACACAGGCATCTTCAAGCGAGGCAACAGAGTGTGCATTGAGGAGTGCACTGCCCACATATAGATCAGACCTAAGCCAAGTTTAAGGATGTGGGCATGGAGATGTTGAATGACTGCATCGTTCTTCAATTGGGTGCATGATTTCAGAGTAAGGAGCATGGAGAAGCTATCGAAAGAAACAGATTGACGTTGCATTTGACAGTAGATACCCAAAGCTTCATGGGGGAAGGAGCATTTCGTATAGCTTTAACCCATGAATTGAAATTTTGGACAAACCAACAAGAGGCATGGTTCTGGGTTTGATCAGATGGTTAGACAGATTGACCAAGGATTGCATTGTTTGTTTAGTTTTCATAGGAAAATTAGAGCTGCCCTACGTATAACGCTTTACATACATTGCTCTCCTTTCTTTCCTCCCATTCCCATGTAACACTCATTTTAAAAAATAAACTAAAATAAAAATAAAACACTAAAAGGGAATATTACTTCGATATAAAAAGCTTGGAGTATCAAATGAATTGTAGGATATAAAAATCTAAACCAACTGAGCTATCACTTATTGGTTAAATGTTACCAATAATTTTATATTAAAGGCAGTCTCACGAGTTTAGAACCACATGTTTGAGGCTACAATTTTGTAATATAAGTTTAATGGTAGAGGGTCGGGATCCGAAGTGTGTATAAATGAAAAATATAAGAGTGGCACAAATTATGTGACCCAAACTCCAAAAATTCCTTTAAAGTTTGTGTAAAACTTACAAAGCTATGTGTGATTCTTAGTAAGTTTTAAGATGTTAGTCCCTAAGGCTTGTCTGGTAGGGAGGCCGGCCTAGACTATACTAGAAAAATGCCTACATTTCATGTGTATTGAAGGCATAATGTGAATATGTTGCCTAACTTGGAGGAAGAATGAGGATTATTTATAAGAGGTTAATGACTAAACTTATCTCCCTAATCCCCTTGAAATTGGTGGGATTATGAGAGATAAGTTTTAGTCATCAACCTCTTATTCATAGTCTTCATTTGTCCTTCAAATTAGACAATAATATCCATATTATGACTTCTTCTTTTTTAAGAAAACCTTGACGGAACGAGGGAAACATCCATATTATGCCTCGATTGCACATAAATGCATACATTTTGCCAATCTAGTCTAGTCTAGTCTTCCCTAACAAACGAGGCCTAAATACCAAGTCTAGTTATGTGTCATCACCTGTTTGAGCAGTATAATTTTGATTATTGAGAAATGTAAAAGAATCTACTAAAATAGTTGCTATCTCCATGATATTTCTATGTTCTAAAAGAGCTGATAGCATGCATAATCTTCCGAAAAGAACTTCACTTAAAAAACGAAAGCGATGAACTAGTCCATCAAATTTTCAAATGCCAGGTTGAGAATACTTGCGACCAAGCTTAATAATTCAAATGGAATTTTATGGTCCATCAATTCTCTGACATACCCAATTGAGAATTAGCATGACATAAACTGAAAGCAGCCAGACTCATACAAATATCCATAGCAGAAATGGGCTTTTAGGGAACAGAACATGGGCTTTTCGATTCAAATGAAACATAATGTTTGCATTGCAGCACCATAAAATAATGACTTCATGCGATGGTCACTACTTTTTTTGCCCTTTTCCAAGTGCGTTGGTCACTACATGGAACAAGACACAAAATCTAGAGACAGATTAATTGTAATTAAAAGTTTATATGTTAATGGATTTCATAGATGTCAAGAAATCATTGGCTGCTGATCAAATTAGACAGCATATAATTGAAGTGTAAACTTTGATTATCACTTGAACACTTCATCTCTCCTTATCCTTTTTTTCCCCAGTTGCTCCAAAAGCTGGATGGAACTACTATTTATTTATTTCTGTCTTTTCAGTAGTTGTATCTGCCACTTCTCAGATCCTTCTTTCCAAAACCCAATTGGTGTGTAGAAGATTTATCCACAGGTACCATTATTTGTGTAATATTGCTGCTGCTTGGGGCCATGAGCTGTTATGTTTATACTTGGAATTTTTATTGATCATGTTTACAAGACATTGACAAGCTTAAGAAATCTATCAAAACTCAGCATTTTCCAAAAACAACAATCATAGACATTAAAGATCAGAAGTTCTTACCTAATAATAACCTGGGTAGTACTCTTGAAGACTAGTAATACTAAAAAATGACACGAAATAAGCTGTCGACATTGACCGGAATGTCTTATGAATGCGTAGATGGAAATGGTCACATGACACTGCTACGTCGATATAACCCTAGAAGGAAATTAGGCCCGTTTGGATCCTATGATTGGATTTTGAATTTAGATTTCTGATCTGTGAATTTTCGCAGCTGATGTAGCACACAAGGGGGGGCAATGATGGTCAATGACTCCTTGCAATATATCAAAGAAAAGTCTCCGGAATAGAGACATGCAGTGAGACAAGTAACAGCAGAAAGAAAATGTTGTGGAAGAAAAGTTATGAAAAGGAGTGGGGGTTATAAGGGAAACTAATTAATAATAATAATTTGAACCATGAACAGTAAGTAGATTGATATTTTTTAGTAGTGGGGTTAATCAAGCTTGTTTTGGCTTTTGCACATAAAATTTCTCGATGTGATGATCATGAAAATTGATCAGGGCCAAAAGAAGAAGGAAGGATGATTATAGAAACTGTCGGTAACATTACTATATACAGTGAAATTTATAATGGACTGGTGGTCCATCATTCTAATTACATATTAATGATGATCATGGAAAATTTAGTTGACCCTTTACTGCATAGAAAGCCCGGATTATGATTTTGCCCCCCTTAAGCATAGGAATTAAAAATTCTATAAACATACTCTCTTTCTCTTGTTAAGAACTTTCCCTTTTGAGAGGGGCGATAACATACTAAACTCACACATGCTACACGGATACTATGACCCGAACTCAGAACCTTTCTTGAGAGAACAATTACTCTAAACCATTACACTAGTGGGTCTTTGTATAAACCTACTTAATTAATTTGCATGTATAAAACCTCAAAAGAAAGACAGTAAACAGTAAACTGATGACTCATACAAAACAACAAAAGAAGAAAGGGGTTGAAAAAAAGTTGGGATGATTTAACTTGTGAACTTGTGATGAGGGGCATGCTGCTGTCTGTTCTGTTCAGCCATGGGAAACATGCAGATCTTATAAATATTTGGTTTTGGATTAATATACACTTATTCATTATACCTTTGAAAAAATTGGGGATGAAATGCTGTTACTGACGTAAGTTGGTATATTGAGGTACTTAAGCCCTTTCCCATTAGCTTCCACTAGCAAACAATGCATATCAAGCTTATATATTGCTCCCCGTACAGGCATATCCTGGATAGACTAATAGAGTGACATACAACAATACATATAGGTGCAACCCCACTTTTGCACTTGCAAACCAACAAATTAAGAAGTGAAGAACAAAAGTCGAATTCAAGAGACCCATGTGGATAACTATTAACTTTAAGAGCATTCGTAATGGGCTCCCTATAATTTAATGCTGCTTTATTTAATGAGTATATCAAATCTTTAATTAATGTTAACTATTTTTTATATTATTTTTTAATAGAGATGAATCAATTAAGAAAGAGTTATAACATTTATGACTCTCTAAACTAGAGAGCATGATTGGAGTTTAAATTTTATAGAGAACTCTTAAAATAACTTTTATATGTTTTTAGCTAAATTTAACTAAAAAATAGAAAGCATGATTGTGAATAATATAAGGCGTTTGGTTTGTGGGGAAAAAGACTCGGGAATAGGTAAGTATTATCCATGAGAAAGGCAAATGAAACCCAAGCTAAATTGAGGGACTCATTTCCCCCCTCATTTTTCCAATCTAGACTTACCAAATATCAAAAAGGAAATGATTTTCCATTCCCAAACCCCTTTTTTCCCCGCGAACCAAACGGCTTCTTAGTACAATCTTATTCTGCGTAGGGAGCTATCTAATCTTAGCTTGTCTGAGTAACCTGGTGTATCACTTGAACAGGACAAGCTATAAATTCGGACTTGCGTTGCATCTGATAAACACCAAAAAATCGTATGTAAAGAATGCACGCAAAATTTCTTCATGCTCCACAAGAAAAATGGACTTTTCGACCAAAACAAAAGAAAAAGACAAAGGGACTTCTTGAAGAAAACGAGAAAAAATTATAACTGCTCTCTCTCTCAGTGCATCAATGATGTTTTTTCTCTTTAATGCGAGAAAATAACTAACAGACCATCAACAATGATGTTTATAGCGGGGCCAGGAGGAGAGACAATTTTTACAATTGTACGTGAAAGGTGGGAATGGTGGAAAGATAAACAAGTTGGTTTCATTCGATATGGAGAATGTGTGTGCTTTCTCTCCTCTGATTTGTCTGCTTTGCTTTTCCACGTGATTTTCTCCTCAGAAATATTAATCTATGAGGAAAAAAAAGGATTAACTAAGACAGATGAATAAGGAAATGCAAGAAGGGGCAGGGAAGAAAATCATGAAAGCAAGGATATCCAATCACCATCTTCTTCGTTGACACCAAGAAAATATGATTGACAACCTCAAGCAACGGTTGAGTGAAGAAAAGGGCAAAATGCCGCCTATTCTGAATATAACTGGCATCAAACATAGAAATGTAGAAATTATGTCCAACAAATGATGGGGTTACCTTTAAATCATTAGGCCTTCCCTCTTCGGCCTTCCCGCATATGGACATTATCATTCATCCTCGATATATGAATCAACTGTACATGAATTCTTTGATGTGTCCGTCACACTGTAACATGATGTATAGTAGTACCCCACTCATAATATAATAAATATTATGTTTATTAATAATATTTTTTAAACTATAAATCGTTGACTACTTATATTGCAACACGTAAAGTAAGAACATGATCCGATCATACCCAAATATTTTCCTCTTAGATATATGATTTTTATATTTAAATGTGTGTTTGCTAAGGATATGTAACACGTCACATCATTAAAGAGAGAGAGAGAGAGAGAGAGAGAGAGAGAGAGAGAGAGAGAGAATTTAATTATTAAGTAAAACAAAAAGATCAAAATCAACTTTTAATTATACTTAGGGTAAACTAATTGTTACTTACATTATGCACTGTTGCTGAACGAGCAGTTTATGCTTACTATACCTATGATTAACTAAGCTTCTCATGCATGCCTAATTCAAGCATATATATATCAAGTGGTTACATAAGTTATATTCCCCTTATATTATATTGAGGATCCCTCAAATAATTTTATTTGATGGACACCTTTTAGGTCCTGTACGATTTTTTTTTATTATCAATGATCCAAGCCATTTATTTTTTAAGTTCATAGGTCATCCCTGTCAAAAATCATGCAAATTGAAAATCATTAAGGCATCTAGTTGGGACCAACAAAATAGACAAGCACGGTGCTTTAAGAAAAAACTATAATAACAATAATCAAATTGAGTGGTCAGATTGTTTCGGATTCAAGAGATTTTTTATGGAATATCTAAAAACTAGACGATTCAGATAATTGAAATACAATGTGTGGCGGACACTATAAGGATGTCCCTCAAATAAGATCCCTCAACTGAAGCTCTATATTACCAAGTATATATGATCCATATAATATGAATTAATCCTCAAATGAAACAGTAATTGAAGGATGATCTTACGTTGAGAATCATCATGCTTTGTGCATTATACACTAACTCTTACTCAAGTAAGATTCAAAATGTAACCAAAGAAAAATGTGGTAATCAGTTGAGAGAGCAATAGTTGATGAGACAGGCTAGGAAGCTAAATGAGTGAACCCAAAGTTAATTAAAGGTTCTCCTCTCTCTCTCTCCACCCATCTGCATCATACGTATAAAGCCAAATTGAATGAAACATATATACTTTATTAAAGCAGATATGCACCTTTTTTTTCTAAAATTGGAGATTTCAAGAAACATATATAAGGAAAACTAGCCACATCCACAATAGAAGATAATAACAAGTGCACTATACTATAGAAAGGGTTGGAGCTTGGAGGGATCAATATAGCTAAGGATATGGGCCATAAATGTTGCAGCAAACAGAAAGTCAAGAGAGGACTATGGTCCCCTGAAGAAGATGAAATGCTAATCAATCACATAAACACCTATGGCCATGGTTCATGGAGCTCTATCCCAAAACTAGCTGGTATCCCTTTCTCAATTGATTCTTTCTTTTAAATTTATATAAATCTCTCCCTTAATTTCAACGATGTCGATTTCGTGAGCTTGTTCTTTGTATGGTTTTAATTTCCTCAGTAATAATATTGCAGGTTTGCAGAGGTGTGGAAAGAGTTGCAGATTAAGGTGGATAAACTATTTGAGACCAGATCTCAAGAGGGGTTCATTTTCTGAGCAAGAAGAGAGAACCATCATAGAAGTTCATAGGATTTTGGGCAACAAATGGGCTCAGATAGCCAAGCATTTGCCTGGTAGAACAGATAATGAAGTCAAGAATTTCTGGAACTCATGCATCAAGAAGAAGCTCATTGCACAAGGTTTAGATCCCAACACGCACAATCTTCTCCCTTCTTCCAAAACTAACCATAGCACCAACAACAACAACATTAGTGAATGCTCATTTTATCCAACTCTGCCTAAACCCTCTTATTTTTTCCCTGTAAATTCACATGTCTCAGATACTTCCATAGACATATTGAAAGCACATTTTCAAGCATTATCTTCTATTTCCTCCTCTCCTGATACTAATCATATCAACCCTGACCACTCATTGCACGGAAGCTCAACCCTATCATCAGTCTACGAATACCGAAACCATAATACGGCTTGGACTCTCCAAGAAAAACTTAATTCAAATGCTTTCGTGGAGGCCATGAATCAACCCTCAGCTGGAGCTAGTGTCCCAACCTCCTCTTGTCACTCATATCCACTATCAGAGCTTGAGATTGTAAATGAGAATTGCAAATGGGGCACTGGTAACTTTGAACCCTCAAAACCTGATCAAGAAATGTTTATGCAACCGCAGGAGGAGAAGGCTTGTGAAGTGGGAATCGAAAAGGCCAATATGTTGATTGATGAGCAGACCAATATGGATGCTTCATTTGGGAGCTCTAACTCTGACTTTGATTTTGTGGAGTCTACACAATTGCCTTATGGATTGTATAATTACCATCTGAGCCCAATGATGGATCAACTTCAATGGAATGGTTAGCAACTTTAGCACTTTCCTTTTGGGTTGGGGGCTTTTAACATTTGGTTTTGCTTTTGTAATTTTGAGACTCTCCTCTGCAAATATTAATTTCAAAGGAGTGACATAGTGATTTTGACACACATAACAATTGTCAAATTTTAATTTAGGAGCTTAGAATATGATTTTATTCTTCTTTCTTTATTTTTTTAAAAACCTTTTAGAAGAAGTCGTTGTGCAATTATGTACCAAATGTGTGCCAATCTTTCGGCCTCTCGCTGCCAATTCAACAATCGTCACTATTATCATATTATGTTTGTGGTATGGAATTTGCGGTTGTGGTCATTTTTGGTTACTAAGCCATTTTCCTTGCCACATGTTTCATCGCTAAACACCTTTTCTAGAGTGTATTCGCGATCGATTATCTTGACAATGCAACTAATGACATGATCACTTTTTATACCAACACCTTTTCTAGAGTGTATTCGTGTTTGATCAATTATCATGATAATGCAACTAAGGACATAGTCGCTCTTTCATACTAGGGTGGGCTCCAGTCCCGTGCAAATATTTAGAAAAACATAACGTTAATGCTAATTTTTTGGAAGTTCACCTATTTAGTGAAAATTAGTCCACGTCATTTTAGGAAAAATTAGTCCACTCCACCAAAAGTCAAGGCGCTTAATCATTAGATTAGACCCCGTTCACAACTTCTTAAATGAAAAACAATTATATAGTCCACTTCTATAAAAATCATGGCTTCGCACTTATTAGATGTAACAACATTATCTTTTCACGTCAAGATAATGTAAATGTTCTATACATATATACATTATCCTCTCACTCACTTGTTCCATCCAAAAGGTTATACACAAGTTTTACTAGATTAATCTCAACAAGTTCACTTTCGATGAAGTACAAATTTCATGAAGACGAACATGTAAGAACTAAAAACTAAAATATCATCTAATAATAATCATAATTCGAATTTGGATAACACAATGGACTGGTTGACAGATTCGACCCATTTGGATTTGGGTGGACCTAAACCAACAATTTGTGGTCGTAGCCCAACCTTGTCAGCCAAAAAACCTAGGCTGGATAGGAGGCCCAAAACCTAATACAATGTAGCCCTAAGATTTTCAGGGCAATGCGGGCTCAACGTACATCTCTCTGCTTCCGCCACCTCAGCGCTGGGCACCAACTGGCAGGTTATGGCCGGGACTCGTGACCGTTTTTCATGAATCCCTCCACCGTTTCAACAGTCTTACTTCTACTCCCTTCTTCTCTGCACTAAACAACACAAACACAGAAGTTTTTCAACGTTTCTCACGCTGTCTGTGCAAAAGCTATGGCAGGAGGTATATATATTATCCCTTCAACTTTTGTAGGTTTTTTTTTGTGGGTTTCTCTTCACACTGCTGATAACAATATGAATCCGGGTGCAGAACTCCCTGGGTTTTACTATGATGCGGAAAAGAACAGGTACTTCCCCACCAAAGGTCCTATACCCGGCTCCCGTCGTGTGACTACTGCTGCTTCTTCTTCCAGCGCTCAAACACCGGCCCAGGTACACTAGTTGTTCTACATTTGAACCCAAATTTTGTATTTTTCCCCAGAGTTTTGCCTATTTCAAAGTTTGTATCTATGTTATTTTTTATGCTTCTCAGCTTAAATGAGCTCAGAATTGTTTCTATGGTATATGGGTTCTGCTTGAATTTGTATTTTACTGCAACTTATTTTTTGGTTTGGGGGTGGATTGGGAGTAAAATGTTGTGTTCCACTTGCTCTGGTGATGTTCTTTAGTTTCTTATGGTGAGTTTTTCATGTCACACTGACGGGATTTTCCGGACAATTGATGATTAGAATCGATCTAATCTCATTCCTTGAAAAAAATTTGGCATGCTGAGAATTTTCTCTGTGTTACACATTAAAGTTGTTATCTTTTTAATGTATGGAGTGGTAAGCAGTGTAAAATCTCATGGTGATCAGATACTCGTAGTGCAACTTTTTCTTTCTGTTGTAACATACTAATGACTTTCACATAGATTTGCGTCCGGTGTTGTAAAGAAACTAGTGAATCCCTAAGCCTTTCTGTTGTATGTATTTTTGTATGCTATTACTTATTATTCACATAGATTTACAGCAGCTGTTTCTTCCTGGTTAATCTGCATCTTAAATCCCTCCAGATTTATAGCTGCTGCTTATTCTTGGTTTTTTTATAATGCTTTTAGTTAGGCTGGTTACTATATTTTCAATAGGACTTTAATGCTGGTTCTGATTCATCTTGTTATAGGTGAGCAATTCATGTAGGAGAACCAGAGTAAAAACTTCTAAGCTGCTTCATGACAGGGAGTTATGTGGTAATCTCATTGCTTCTGGTAAAGGAAGGTGTAACTTTTATGAGGAATTCCAAAAGGCGCAAGTATCCCATCCTGTGGTATGTTGATTTACTATAAGGCTTCCTTCTAGGATTTTAAGTTAAGTTTTCCAGTTATGTTCAAATTTAGCCCATTATGATTCCAGCAATTTGTTTTCGAGTTTTACTTTCTGCTTGATTGTTTATGACCCATATCCGATATTGCAGGTTGTAATTTATATTCTGCAGGAAATTTATAATTTTATTTTTATCTCAGTGTTCTTTGAATTGCAGGTTTGGAAGTATCAGGGAACAAATCAGTTAGGTGATGGTGCTTTGGAGCGGATTCGCATGGATGTACAGACAGGAGAGGGACTAACTGATACGGACTTTGTATTAGCAGGTGGCGCTGATGGCTCTTTAAGGTAGAATAAAGTTGCAGTCTAATGTAATTTTGCATGCATATTTTCTTGTTTTAATAATGTTTGATATGTTAAAATTTGTGATAAATTGATAATAGTTTTGGAATAAGGTATGGTAGCATGAATAAGTGATTGTGTATAGGGTTTCTAGACTTTGAAAATGGATCTGTTCTGTCAGAATAGTATGAGAACTTTGCAGTATTTAGTTTTTTAGTGCTAAATAAATAGTATTAATGTGATATGGCTACTGCATAGTGGGGGTTGCTTTAAGACATGTATTCAGGTACGCATTTATTGAAGCCAAAAAGAACTGTGCATGTACAAATATTAATTCTATTACTTTCCTACTGTAGAATAAAAACGGAAGGAAGTGGTTTTGTTTCATTTGGAGACATATGAAACAACAGAACAATGTAGAAACCGCTCCACCTTTTGTATGGGAGCGAACTGTAGGAAATTGTTAGATGTCATTATTTCTCTAAACAGCCTGCAATCCATGTATCAAGTGATAAACACAAAGTGTTGATTGGGGCCTTTATTTAAGCAGATTTTCTAATACATGTTGTTTGAGGTATTGAAGAATTAACATGGTGTGTCTTATTGTATACGGTATTTAAGCATGTCTGAGCATGTATGATGGGTGAGAGATTTTTGAGATTCACATATCTAGTTTCAATATGACAGTTCACATGTCAATCTGGAATGGTTCCTTTGATGGAAAGGTTCAAGAGAGTTTCTCTCCTTTCCTTTCCCTCCCAGTTTTGTTTGGAAGTATTAGCTTCAGTTGGAATTTGGATTTGGAAGTCTTACTTAAGTATCCTAGATCTCCCCAACTAGTGGCTGTTGTGGGACCTAGATATATGACAATCTCCTTTCCTTTATGCCATGGCATCCTCTCTGAAAGAGGAATAAATGATGGGCCTTAGTAATGCAGAACACAAGAATTTACCTGCTCATAATACATACTATCAGGTAGTGAGAAGGGCAGCGCCCTTTCCCTCACCATAAGGAGCAGTTGTGATAACCAGTCTTTAAGGGACATATGGGAAATGCTTTGACTTGGCTGGCTCTGATACTACTTGTAAAGACTTCTTATAAAGCTGCAAACCAAAGCTCGTAGCATTCCAGCAATTGGCCCCTTCTTTAGAGAAATTTTCTTTGTGAGGATATGAATCCACCCAAATTGTAACATGCAGTGCTCTTGCTGAGCACAATTTTCCATTGTGAGATCAGGCCCTGCTGAGCACTTTGACCCCTCAAAATCTGTGCTCCTTACTTGCAATGCTCTTGCTGATTTATGGCCCTAATGTCTCCTAGACTGTGAGATTGATCAATGCTACTGTTTTTAGTACATATAGTGTGGAAATGCCACACACTCTAAGTTCTTCTTTGTGCTGTTTTGAAAAGCACCATCTCAAATTCTCTTTATGTGCATCATGTTTTAGAGTGGTTTATATATTTATTTCTAGTTTTTTGATTTTTGCAATGATGTAGTTTCAATTTCTGTCCTAATCTGCTTGTTACTATGATATGAGTATTGGTGTTTATTTGTATTACACGCGTCTTTTGGAATTCTTATCCTATGGTTCTTGGCATCTCTATTTCCAAAAAAGTTATTACTAATCTTTCTCTGAAATATGATGCTCTTGTAGTATTTTTGAAGTTGGGAAGTTGGGCAGGGTCTTGAGTACGGGAATGAAATGTAAGGCAGATCGTGTCTGGCCACTGTTGAACAAAAGTCAACAAGAGTGTAGTGAAGTGCCTGGGCACATATGGAGACCAGCTCAAGCTACGCCACGAATGCCGTCGAATATATCTCGTATAAAATTGTTTGGAAAGCAGTCTCCTGGCACAGAAGATGAAAGTTCACGCACCAGCATATGTTGTATCCTTTCATATATTATCAGACTTGTTCTTCTTACTGTTTAATATAGAATACAAGTTTGATGCTTGTGCACTCACACATGTATTTGTTGGACTTAAAACTCTTACAGTACTTTCTAGACCTTCTTACCTTATCCAAAAAAGTTTCCAGTATGTATCTTATTGAAAAAAAAAACTAATCTTTACTTCTGCAAAGCCTTAACACAAAAAAAAACAGGGTATCAACGTTGGGATGTGAGAGGGCTGGTGGGAGTCTTGTGGTTATTAACCTTGTTGAACTACTAAATTTTAATCCAAATAGGCTTGTTTTAAGGCGAAACATTTATGAGATTGCAACTTTCAACTGCACTATTTGGACTGCAGATTGTGAACCTGATGGGAGTCGTGCTGTGATTGTAAGTACTATTTCCTTTTTATATCATTATATTTTAAACTGTGTTATTCATGATTCATGGTAGCTTTAATGTTCTCTTATCTGCGGGTTATTTGATAGGAGACTTTCTAATACAATATGATCCTCTGGCTTGAAAAATTTAGTGCATGCACACACACAGAGTTCTTGGATATGATACCCAAAATTCAATACTAGCACACTCTGGTTCGAAAAATTCAGCGCACACTCTGATCATTGTGACATAAAGACATTTCGATAATCAACTGTTCCCCTTGCTGGTTTGAACTTATACTGGAGTAATTTGCTTTCTTTCCTGCTTTGGTGTTGCTAATGCTGCTAGTATGCATAATATGCTTGAAGGCAACAGTTTTTCAGAAGTGTAAATGGTATTGTTAAGAAAATTTATTTTGTTTGTTATAGGAACCAACCTGGGAGCTGCTTTGGTGGATTTGGAAACTGGGAGGGCATCATGGCTGTTACGCAGTAAAGTGATGTTTTGGCACAACAACTCGTTCACTCGGTAATTTATTAGTCTTGTTTCTACTATTAATAATTAATATTAGGATTATTGTATTCGTGTTGTTCTTGGATAAATAATATTGGTAAGTTATTATTCTTCTTTGATAATTCAGAAGTATCTAACTAATTCTATACCACCTTTCCCTATCTTTACTACTTTTAGAAGATATCTACATATTTGGAAAATGTGTTGCTGGAAGTCAGCTGGTCTGCTGTGGAACAGTAGTGAGGTACACAGGCATCCAGTTAGCTTTTAGTTGCAGCTCGAAGCAATAATTCAAAATTGGTTGAAATCAATTGGCTTTTCATAAGCCAGTTCTAGTAGCAATGTCAGCTAATGGTCAAGGAATCAGATGCTACACTCTGGTCAAGTTTGTGGAAACTCTTAGAAATTTTACCTTAATGTCTAGGTTATTGAGGGAAAATTTTCAGGTCCATGGGGTATGTTGCCACTGCCCTCTATGGTCTTCCTATGGTATTGACATGGATTATAAAGCTTATTATTTCAGACTGTTACTAAACACTATGGTTTTTATAAGTTAAATAGGCTCACTGCTTTTAAAATAATGTTCCCATTCTGGAAGTGCTGTGCAAATATGCATGGTTCAGGATAGAAAGATTCATATTTTAAAGTATCCAGAGGTTTGCTGATTCGTTTTTGACTATCTTAACTTTTTTGTATAGTAACTTCTTTTATATGGTTTTTGGAACTCATCTTTGTTTATTAGTGTAGGGAAATGCTGTTTTATGCGGACTCAGAAATGGAGCAATTGTAACAGTTGATGTTCGTCAGAAACAGGAAGCATTTCCTGCAAGACAAGTTAGACATAGAATGCGCCCCTCACCTTTGGATAACACTCTTGGAAAATCTAGTAAACAATCATTTAAGGTATAATGCTCATTGTTGGCATAACAAACTGCAGTTTCTTTTGTTTCTTTCTTTCTTTTCTGTTTTTCTCTTTCCTTCAGAAAGAATTGTTAGACGATGATTTTACAACACAAGCAATTTCCATAAATCATTGCTTTAAATTTCGTAAGTATGTTTAGCATAAAAAAAGGTGTAGTTATTGCAGGAGCTTCTGTAACTCAAAATTTTTCAATTCTTTTCTTTGACATAACATCTTGTTCTTTTTGTCCAGGTGGAAATTTTTTTCTAACATAATTATTTAGTTAATGTGGAGCTGTTTTATTGATGTCTTTGCCATCAGGGATGTGTCTGTCCCATCAAGCAGCTTATTGTTTTTTAATGAATATTTGCTCTTCTAGGTAAAAGTTAAAACTGCAAATAGTTATTCCAGTTTTTTTAATTCTTTTTGTGTTGTGCAGCTTTCCGGAAATATGAATCCTTCTCATAGCACTAAATGCCTTCATCTATTGCAAGGTTAGTAGGCTTATCATCTCATAAGATGATTTTGTTCTTTATGTTTTTCATCTTCTGCTCACTCGGTTTTTTTTGATACTCCAGTTTGGTATCGCTTCGTTTGATGACCAGTACTTCTTGGCAAGCTCCATGGATGGAACAGTTAATGTTTATTTCAAGCTTTTTGTAGATCTAACTTATTCAGTGTGTTTTGTTGTATGATCCGCAGCACTGGTCTTTAGATATGTAACACTTGAAAAGCATCCATAAGAATATGAAATTTTTTACATAGTACTGGTCTTCATGGACATATTCCCATGTACCTCTCAACACAACAGATATCTAGCAATCAACTAAAATTATAGAGAGCCAATTTTCTCAAAGGAAAAAAACTGGGATAATGTCTAGGTAGTAGGTACTAGCTAATTCATTACATATATCCTTAAGGAAAAGCAAAAAGAGTAAAAAAATCTCAAATCTGGTTATTATTGCTGTGGTTGCTGCAACGATTTTGGTCAATGTCACTCTGACGATTTCTTGTTTTTGCAGGTGAAGCTTTATGACCAACGGATAATCCAAAGAGGAGCTGTACAATCTTATGAGGGGCATGTGAATTCCCATACTCGTATGCAGCTTGGAGTTGACCCATCTGAGAGATTTTTATGTCAGGTGAATATCATTATTGTGCATGCCATTTATTTTGGCAAGTTCTATCCTTTGAGTTTCTCTTATATATATTTCTTTTAGGTGGAGAGGACTGCAATTTACGAATTTGGAGTATCAAGTCTGGTGAACTGCTTTTTGAGGATAAATTCTCTAAAACAGTCCCCTCAACTGTGTGCTGGCGGAACGCTGAAGGTGCCCTCTATTTCTCTTGTGCTCTCTCATTCTTATTGTCATTTTCTCCATTTTAGTGACCTTCAGTTTTCTACTCCTCCGTAGGGTTTAAGGGAGAGCAGGATGAAAGGCGAAGCTATGAATACCTTGATGCCAAAACTTATGGTTTGGGGGCATGGATTGGATCCCGTGAAGGACTATTTTACATGCACTGGCAAGTGTGAGGTGTGCAAGAGTGTTGGGCATGGATTGGATCGCTTGAAGGACTATTTTACATGCACTGGCAAGTGTGAGGTGTGCAAGAGCGTTCTCAAGAATGCCTTTTACAAATGTGCAAAGCTTGGCCTTTCTTTTTGTACTGATGCTTGAGTGCAGCAATCTGAATGCTCACCATACAGGAACGCATTTCTGAGCTGAAACACGTGGCAATGCTGGTGTGAGGAGATATGAACAAGGTACAAGTTATGATTTTGACCTTTGTCAACTGAGACTTTCGAAACTGTTGGCCTTGAGGAAGGCCACCGCAAAATTTCTAGATGGTGATAGTAGCGGAAGCTGCTTACCAATTTTTTTTTTTGGTTTCCATTGTAAAGATAAAAGCTGGTACATAGTGTGAGTCTGAAAGTGGTATTTATGTGGGGGCTTGTAGCTTCGGTGGTTGAGAGCATTTATCCTCTCTCAATACCAAAGTTTCAAATCCTCTCTCTCCCCCTTGTAACATCAAAATGGTACTTTGTAAAATGATATGTGAAATTCAGTAAAGTGAAAATATTACACTTCAATTTCTCATTGCCTAATTTTTCTAACTTGTCCATTTCAAAAACCAAAAAATTAAACCATGAGCTGCGAATGGATGGTACTTGTGATTGTTTTAAATGATACATCTGAATTTTTTTATTTATTTTTGGGTTAGAACAGAAATAAAAGTTGAAGATATTCTATAATGAACTGCAAATATCCAGTATGCATGCATGCATGTCATGTGTTTATAGTTCTACTCTTTATCTCTGGAGAGGACCTTGATTGGCTGGGGCCACTTATGATAAAGCAAGCTATGAAAAGACTTTGATCACTTGGATAACGTTGATCAAGGAGACAAGCCATTCTTTTGATCTCTTTAATCTTTATTGGATGACTTGACTGCTGGTGTTTTCAAGGGTTTTTTTTTTTGTGTTTTTAAAATCGTTGGGAAATATACCGAGAGTTTTTCATAGGCAGGCAGACCATATAGGCTTGTTTGAGTCTCTGGCCAAAAGTTTCTTAAAGTATAAAACTCACTCAAAAATCAAAAGTGAAGACAGAATGATCTTTGATTGCCAAAAGCTACCACCTAACCCTCCTCCTCTAGACAATAACACCATCTCTCTCTCTCTCTCCTCTCTCCTCTCCTCTCTCTCTCTCCTCTCTCTCTCCCTCTCTCTCTCTCTCCTCTCCTCTCTCTCTCTCTCTCTCATAGAGAGGATTGGGATATAATTAGGAAATCTTTGTGTCCTCTGTCTTGACTTAAACATGCTTTCTGAGAGGTATTTTTTAGGGTGATGGAGTATACAGTTCATATAGCACTTTCCTCTGAATATATTATTGATGAAGATATCTACTCAAAACAAAATGAGAAGAGACATCACTTGCATTGTTCATCTCTTATCATCCATCATTCATGATCTAAGACTGCACCTCTCATTGTGCAAGCAACTCAGTGGGCTAACAAATAATCGACATGTGAAATACCTAAACTAGCCCTGAAATATAAAAAGGAGGAGTATGGAGAGTGAAGCTACATGATAAAACATGCACCACATGACAAATTTCATAAAAATTTGAACAACAAAGATTCCACTGATATGAGGCACGTGAGGAAGAAGGGCATGAAGTAAGAAGAGGGTAAAAACACTGGTATGAGGCACGTGAGGAAGAAGACCATCGTTCTATGGTTTGGTGCAGTGCAACTGTGCAAGGCAGGGCAGCTTCAGCTTTTAAAAGGGAGAGAGACAGATAAGGGGTGTGAATGAAGTTCCAATAAAGGAACAAGGGCTATTTAGGGAAATTAAATTCTAAAGAGACCCTTCTTCACCATTGCTTTGGATGCCATGGCAGGCCTGTTTAACTTTACACGCAAAACAATGGCTTTCAATTTTCTCTTTAATTATGGCTCAAAGCCTCAAAACGATAACAATTTGTGAATCATTATGTCCCTACTCTTTGTTTATCCAAAAGCCAAGGGAACAAAAATAGCTATGTGCTCTCTGGCAAATAATCCCACTCGCATAAACATTCCCAAAATCCAATTGCTTTTTTCTCTTTTGACAACTGATGAAAAACGCAAGTCCACCATCAGCTACCTTAACTAGAAACATGCTTGTTTTTTTCTTTCTCTTAAAAACAGGAAGAAAAAAAAAACCTTCAATAAGAAAATATTTAGAACTTCCACTTCCATTCTTGAAGCAATTAAGCTGCTCATGTAATAATTTATGCCACATTTGTTCCAAATATTAAAATAATTATTTTGATCACGGATAATGGCGTGTGCACGGTAGTAACATGCGGACTTCCTGGTTATAATAGCATAATGATGACCATGAAGAACACTTGAAAATGGAAAAGAGCAAAATAGTATTATCTAAATGATCATATTCATTGCCTATGCATATCCAAAAGAAATATTGGGTGCAAGAGAGAAGCAAACTACAAAAATGAATAATAGCATAATGATGAACCATGAAGAACATTACTACTTAAATATCATGTACATCCTGGTTATAATTGCAAAATGATTGTCTGAAGGTTCTGTCTAGAAAATTATAATAATAAAAATTAAAAATAACATATAATTAAGCTGTAGTGATATTACTGCACTATATATAAATCAAATGGCAGAAAACACAAACCACAAAGAAGGAGAAAATCAGAGACTATAAGTTTTTTCTTTTCCTTTCTTGATCATATATCTAACTTCGATCACTTTGTTTTTGCTAGCTTCCACATACTCCTCACCTATTTGAAATGGGATTTGGACCACTGGGAACTTCATGTGCACCAGCATTGAACATAGTTTCTTGCCATGGGAATGGCTGCCTCCCCGGACGAACCCGAAACCCTAGCCCTCTCCTTCGACTCGATTCGCCTGTAGATTCATCAGCCTTTGAATATCTGGCGCCATGTGATGATGAGCTTCTTGTACCAAGTTCCATGACATTTTTCTGAATGGCTCCACTCCATGTGATCTAGAGGTAGAGGAAGAAGTAGCAGATGGGATTGGGAAGCTATGATGTCTAGCCATGGAGATGTGGAATATCATAAGGAGGAAGAAGAAGACGGTTTGCTAAAGTGGTAGGAGATGATTTTGCATTACAAGCCATGCAAAATGATTTGGTTTCTTTTTAATATTCAAATCATTCAACAAGTTCTAGTTGATAATCATGCAACACAACTAGGTTGGTAGGTGCTGAAATGAAGGCTTGGCTTTGCAAACTAAGGCTGCTCATAGCTCAAGATGGAAAAGAAAAAGAGACGCCACAAGATTTGAAATACCTTGTAGGGGTTTATATGATCAAAGTTCAAATGAGAGAGAGAGAGAGAGAGAGAGAGAGAAGAGAGAGAGAGAGAAAGAAGAGGGTCTGAAATAAAAAGGGGAAAGCAAGGTGTTTGTGTACTACTTTTACATGTCGTTGGGGATGATTCATTAAACAAGTATATAAATAAACAAAACAAACCCCCCCAAAAAAACAAATCAACTCCTGTGTTCTTTAAACTATTTATAAAAAAAATTGTAAGCTTGGTGTATTAAATATTCACAAAAACGCATTAACAGGTATCACTTTTATGAATTTTGTGATAAACTTACAAAATTAGATGTTATAGGATTGAAACATATTAATTTATGAAGAGATATATATACTATTTTTAGGACTTTTTTTATTGAGAGGGCCGATAATATACTAAATTCACACGCACTACACGGATGCTAGAACTCGAACCAAGATCTTACCTGAATGAGCATTACTCCAAACTACTACACTACCCTACCGGATCCTTTGCAATTTTATTTAGATATTTGATGTCTCATAACAGTGTGAATAAGTAAGATTAGATTTAAAGAGAGAGTTTTGCTCTTTTTCTTTTTGGGGGCAGGCCGGATAAAGTGACAGTTCGCTTGGTTTGACCTTTTTGACACAGTGAGGGGGCGGCGCTTTGGAAAAACCCATAGTTCCTTGAAAAGAAGACAAATAGAGCCCACAGAGTATGAGTCACAGATGCTAATGCTTGAGGCAGATAAAGGTCTCAAGATATTCTTTTCATATATCATTTTAGGTCCAACGATGGTGTTTCAATTAATATCAGGCCCTTCTTATATGAGTTTTCAGATCCATAAAGTTTCTCACAACAGTGACCTTTCACCACTACCCAGCCAATAGATGAAGGGAAAGGAAAAGAGAGGAAGGGGCTTGAGAGAGAAGATTTCTTTTCTCATAGGGCCCATTTTTCTGTCCATTGAACATGAGTGAACAAGTAATTCCATATCATATCAGCCAGCTCTGTTAGCTGTAAGGTGGTACATAACATTCAAAAACACAACAATTTCAAAGATATCATATAGTTAAGGAAAGAAAAAAAAAAGACAAGGTAAGGATTTGAGGCTGCTTGTCATTAGAATTAAAAGATCACTTAATAAGAGTTGACAAAATTGCATTGGTTCGAATTTCGCCTTCGTTTTGCTCGGTGAGGACTTGAAACATTCCCTAATTTGGCCATGGACACTCCAAACTGGTGGTAGAAGACTGATGGCTGGTAAGCAAAAGCCTTGATAAGAGGTGAAGTCCTTGGATCAGAATACAACAGTTGGTCTGTGGACAAAAGTCCCATCTTTCTTCTGCAGATTGGTGTAATATCCAATGTCAAATTTATGTGGAGTTGCAGCATCAAGATCAACATAGTCCGATGCCCATCTGCATTTTCTTCCAAGTAGTTCAAATACTGTGGATCAAGGGATGATCAGGCTTGCCAGTTCCACTGAAGTTATAGAGCCTGTGTTTGTACAGAACCACATGAAGACCTTCCTATGGTGTGTGCCCCTGCAGATCAAACCATTTATTGCAACTAAAGCAGTTAGATTTGTGTTCTAGTGACTAGTTGTAGGGAACTTTTGTTGTTGTCACACACTAGTTATATTGTCGCACTGTCAATTTGGACCTATAATTAAGTTGATTTATGTTTGAACATGCAGTCCAAATGGACCGTGTGACGATATAATATACGAGCGAGATGCATGCGGACTAGATGGTTCACCTGAGAGAACGACCAAGTCAAGTACATTCAAGCCTGTGATTGGAAAAATTCAACCAAAGCAGTGATGTTTTCGTGACCCATTGGCACCATTTCAGTTTCCTTGGCAATTGAAACTTTCCCATCTCTCCTCCCGTAGGGGACGGTCCAGTATGGACCTCCAGCTTGAACAGTAGCATCTCTGGTAGCTGCAGTCAAATGTCTGCACAAGATACTGTCTTTGGGCACTTCTTCTCAACCTCTGCTTTAATATCATCTATCAGTTCAAACCCTCTAAGTGTCTTGCTGGCCGCAGCTGTCCTCTCACTTCCCTCTTGGTATAATAAGATGGAGGCATCACATCCCTACATATATTGCAAACCATAAATGAATATACCCAAATCCTAAGATACTATCAATTCATTATAGTAATAGTTGTTGTGATATATCATGCATGTAATATTACTATATGAAATTGGTTTTTTAAGCAATGAACAAAACTATTTTCCTCTTTTTCCAATTTTGTCACATAAAGGGGTCGTTGAAATCTCGTAGTATCATGGATCTCACTTTATTGTGATTAGTTAAACAAGTTGAGAAAGAGTTGGGTTATGAAGCAATTTCTAACTACTTATTATTAATCATATGTGACATACATATACACACAAGTATAACACGGTAAATAATGCGAAGCAATAATATTCTTACCCTGATGGCACAGTCATGGAAATGCAACCTCATGAGGCTAGCAGCAAGGCTGAAATCCTGCTTAAGCCATTCCTTCACCTTCCTATTGATAATGCCTTCAAGTTCAGGACAACTCTTGCGGTAGAAACCAGAGGAAAGAAAACTCTCCGAACGGCAAGTCGTCTGACAACTTGGAAGTGTTAGAGTGGTTGCTCCCTCCCAAGACTCATGTGTTTCTTCTTTATGGTAATCATGTTCTGGGTCACATGAAGATGGATTTAACTGCACAACAAGAAGAACAAGGAGCAAGGAAACTATGTAGTTCATGATTCTTGTGCAGCAATTATCAGCCTTGCCCAAAAATGAAAGACTATATGCTGCTTTGCCTTCCAATGAAGGGTTTTGACAAAGCTTTGATTTATATATATCGCATGGTGTTGCTGATTAGAGAATCTAATTAGGATGTTAGTTAGGTTAATTATTAATTAGTTGAAGACTACGTGGGAAGCACCCCCTGCAAAAGGAGAAGACATGCCAGCATGTAGAGCTTGAGAATGATATTGCTGCTTTAATATTTTTTTCTTTTGAAAAAAACAACATTGACTTTCGTAAAATCTTAATGTACAAGCATTTGATTTGCTTTGAATTTTTAAAGATAATTATTGTACTTTTTTGGTCGTGGAAACTACAAAGAGATAGTAGTCCAGATTTCTTTTTTCTTTCTCCTCTTTTTTTCTTTTTGAGATATAGAAAATATAAAAAGCCTGAAAGAAGTAGGCAATTAGTTTGGTTGCACTTGGGCCCAAAAAGAATAAGCCGTGCTGCATATAGAGTTTGGGAAAGCAAAATCTAGCCCAATTACGACTGAGTAAACAAGTACAGATTGGGTTTGATTGACCCAAATCCGAATCATTGTTTGTGCTCCAACTGAACAAATTTTCATACGTAAGAAAATATAAAATAGGAGGAAGTTTTTTAACTTATAAGGAAAAAGAAGAAAATGGGCAAAGTTGAGGTTGGTGAAGGTGCTCTGGTTAGCTCTTTCCCAAAGACCACAGATCATGCTTTTGGTCCATCGGCTCCATAATCACAGATGGCGGAGGCAACCCTCACAAGTTGGGCTAGCTGTTATACTTGTCATCTCATTACATTTCCCATGCATGTGATGTGAAGATATAATTATCTAATCGAATGGTAATTGACTTGGGGTTTATGTTTTTTTTTTTTGGTTTTTTTATAAAGAAAAGTTTAGGGGGAGGGGAGGCTACCCCATCTCAGGGTAAGGGCATATTAAAGCCTCTATGAGGACTTACAAAGAGGATCTTAGTCATTTTTTTGGTTTTTACAATTACCCATTAAGAAGGATTGTTAACAGCGAGACTGAACCTAGGCATGGATAATGAAAAGAACGATCCTTATCAACTCAACCAATCCTCATTGACTGGGTTTATGTATCTTTGAAGCATAACAAATCAGACAAAAGTAAAGCTTGTCTATTCCATGTACTTCAAAACAATGACATAAAGGAAGAATTGATATTACAACAAGAAGCGTTGGTCTTAGCTGTCCCTGCATCATGCAAGCAGGCGTATACGTACCCCTCATTTTTTTCTATAGTTATCTTCATCATTTGCCAATTAATTGAATTCTCTAGGAAATCCGGTCTTTAATTAAAACCAAACTGTTAATACGAGTATCGCTGTTGTATCTGTGTTGACAAAAATGTATCGATATAATCGATACGTAGCTATATACATAAGTATGTATGTATAATATATGTATGTATGTTTGGATTATTATACAGAAAGTAAACTTAGTGTATGATTTTATGAATCAATATCTATATCAGGGTCAACAGAGGATATTGTGAATCAGGTGATCATGGTTTAAGTACTCTTTTTGTATCGTTAAGTAGCATCAGAGCTATGTCGTATTCTCTTGGACAAAGCAATACATCTAATTCTACAATTAAATTATCTCAACCATGTTGTAATTGTCTAACCACTCATGAAATCCTCCAAGCTAGCCCTCACCCTCGTGGGGTCATGACTCTAGCGAATACACATACATTGCATAACTTTGCTTAAACTAATTATAATGCTTAGTATTAATAATCTATGGGGAATCTTTGCATGCATATCCAGAGCCTTGTTTAATTTAGAGATAATTAATCCATGAAAAGTTAATATTCCTCTGACCTTCACGTAATATAGTTTAATTAGGGATTGATGATGGACTACAAGTAAGCATTCTTTTGTACTTATTACCTCAGCATATGATTCACGGGTAGACTTTAAACTCATTTGATTGACAAAGTAGCTAGTTGGTGTTGCAATCAACAAGCAAAACGACTATATACCTTTTGTGAAACTCAAGCACACACTTTTATCAGCAATCAGTCCCACTATTTAGAGTAAACAAGAATCAAAGAAAAAAAAATCCTTAAAATTTTGTATTTATCTAGAATAATTGATCCTAAAGAAAGAGGCTATATTGTTTAATTAAGGGCTGTTTGGTTCAAGTTTTACGAGTTTGGGAATGAGTTTGAAATTGCATTCCCATGTTTGGTAAGTACAATCTTGGAATACAATTATAGACTCGTAGGTATGGACTTCCCATTAAGGTTGAGTAATGTTGTCAATTTGGACCAAATATTTAATCCATAGTTTACATGATCAATACTCAACGATTCGGAATTTTCATAATCTTACAATATAACATATGAGATTGTCTGACAAAGTCTATATGAAATGCAACAATCTCTTTCTCTTGTATATGTGGCTCAGTCTAGACAGAATTGGAATCCAGTCTAAGTGAGTTCATATGATTCGTAGCTCTCTAGATGAAACTTGTAAAACACAATATGTTTAACTATTGTTTAATTTAACTAGTTTCTGAATTTATAAGTTTACTAAACAATTACCAAAATATTAGGTCAAACCGAGTCACCAAACAAGTATTTGCTTGGGTAAGGGAAAAGGTTCACATGCATGGTTTACAGGCTTGGTCGTATATTTTATACAAGAATAAATATCTCAATGAATTGGAGTCCGAATTCTGACAATGGGTTATTAAATGGGCTGAATTAGAATTAGTTGTCCATATCAACTATCACCTGTTGTTGGACGTTAAGGTGTGAAAGTAGGTAGGTGAGCCTTCGAATCAGCAGCTTTTATTAAGGTTTGAGCAAAGTATAGAGCGGGTTGTTTACCAAATAATTAACACGTCTTATTAACTTCTAAGTTATAACTGCGTTTTCTTAATTAATTTTCAACCACATACAATTATTGATGTAAATTGGAGGCAGTGCCTACTGTGATGACGCTATACCTCTATGTTGAAGAGAAGCATTATGAAACCATTATCTTTGCCAATATAATTGCAGAAGTAGGTGGATTAATTTGTTTGCATGCAGGAGTTGAGAAAGAGTAAGGCAAGTTTGCATAATTTAGTGGGGAAAAGAGAAACAAAGGATATACAATTTTGGAGTAAACATAGGTTTACATCAAACCAATCCAAAAGCTTATCAAAACAACTTTGGCATGGCCACAAGAGACATGAGGATTTGGTATCTCAAACCCAATTAGCATGACATAAACCATATTGTATTGAACTTTTAAAAGGGTATATGATACATGTAACCCTCAAGCTAGCAATAACCAAACGATCTGGTTACGATTGATTTTAGAATGATTAAACGTTTCCTAACAACCCTAAAAGTGCTATTTAGCATATTAAGTGCTCTTCCGGAAAAACTTATACTAATGCTTTTAATAAAAGTGTTTCTAACAAAAACCCTCGTGAACAAAAGTGCTTCCTCCATAATTAATCAAAAAGAGTTGGATGGAAGGAAATTTCAGAAGGTAAGTTGGGTTACGTATGTAATGACAGGGGTTTGGGGGGATTGTTGTTGACTTTGTAAAGCTTTTCAATTTTCTAGTGTAGAAATGTTCTTAGTTTGATTGATTTTAAAATGGGAAATTCAACCGCTCACTTTCAGAGTAGGGACTGAGTCATAGTGAGCTAATACACCAATTCTGTAAACCCACAAACAACGTCCCTTGTCGGTCACCCAACTACTGTATCTTCTCCATGTAAGCCCATATCTTCTTTAACTTCATATTCAATCAACAGAAACACCCCACTCTGTTTTTCTTCGCTCTGTTTCTTCTATATTTCACTGCAAGTTTGTGCCTTTCTTAAATACTCTGACCTTTCGTGTACCTATTCTTCATTTATGAATTGAATAATTTTCTTATTTTATATATAAATTATTCTCATGTTGTTTCTCTGACCCAGTTTGACTTTCTCAATTCCACAATCCAACTTTATCCCATATTTAAACACAAAACTGTCAATAGCACAGTGGAAACAGGGTGGTCTCATTGATGGGAATTGTTGCAGCTTGACAGCTGACATAACTTGTGGTCTCATTGAAAGTTGAAAACTCTCTTATCTCTCTCTCTCTCGATGTGCACTCATTTTTAGGCATCATAAACACGGCCTGGAAAAACCCAACTTTTCAATGCATGCAATTTGCAGCAAAAATTCAATCTTTGTACACTTCGAGAACCATATACAACATGCACACCCTCACATGGCAGCTCAAAACCACGCTTCTCTTCTCAACCCAAGACCAAACATCAACAATCACCGCCATATATATTGATCACTTCTCTTAGAAAGATAAAGCTTTCGACTTGCCCATCAATGAAACAGTTGGTTTCAAGTTCATATAGCATTTCGTATATATCTTGAGCTGCTCTGTTTTTCTTTGTTGAAGAGAGAAATGGCTGCCGCAGCAACAAATATTGTTCTGCCATTTTTACTTGTTCTGTTCGTGCATCTTTCATTTGGTCTTGTGTTGTCTGAGCAAAGCTTGATGGCAACACAACTTTAAGTGTGCTTTTGGAGGTGAAGAGGTCATTTGTGGAAGACCCAGAAAAAGTGTTGAATGCTTGGTCTGAAAGCAACCCCAAATTTCTGTACTTGGAGAGGGGTGTCTTGTGGGCTTGACTCGGTTGATGGCTCCGTTCAAGTGGTGGGTCTCTCAACCTATCCGACTCGTCACTCACCGGGTCAATATCACCCTCACTCGGTAGTTTGCAAAACCTGCTCCACCTTGATCTCTCTTCTAACGGCCTCACGGGTCCCATCCCACCAGCCCTCTCTAACCTCTCTTCCTTGGAATCTTTGCTTCTCTTTTCAAACCAATTCAGTGGGCCCATCCCCACTCAGCTTGGCTCGCTGGTGAGTCTCCGAGTCATGAGAAATCGGTGACAATGAACTCACTGGGCATATTCCCGCCTCATTTGGCAATCTTGTCAATTTGGTCACTCTTGGTTTGGCCTCATGCAGTCTCACGGTCCAATACCACCCCAACTTGGCCGACTCGGCCAACTCGAGAATTTAATCATGCAACTCAATCAACTCGAGGGACCAATTCCAGCCGAGTTGGGGAACTGTTCTAGCCTCACCTGTCTTCACAGCTGCTCAAAACCATCTCAATGGATCGGTCCCTGAGGAATTGGGTCTTCTCCAGAATCTTCAACTACTGAATTTGGGCAACAATAGTCTCTCTGGGGAGATTCCGGGTCAACTCGGCAGACTGAGTCACTCGGGTTCCTGAATTTGGTGGGAAACCAGCTCGAAGGTCCAATACCCAAGTCCTTAGCTCAACTGGGTAATCTTCAAAATCTTGATTTGTCCATGAATAAGCTCACAGGAGGAATTCCAGAGGAACTGGGCAACATGGCTCAACTGCTTTACTTGGTCTTTATCAAACCAACAATCTCTCTGGTGTCATACCAAGAACTCTATGTTCCAACACAACCAGTTTGGAGCACTTGATGATATCAGATGCTGCAATTTTGGTGAAATCCCAGTAGAACTGAGCCAGTGCCAATCAATGAAGCAACTTGATTTGTCCAATAACTTGCTCAATGGATCAATACCAGTTGAGCTTTATCAGTTGGTGGGGTTAACTGATCTCTTGCTCCACAACAACAGCTTGGTTGGTTTCAATTTCTCCTTACTTGGGAAACCTCAGCAACCTGCAGACACTGTCCTGTATCACAACAACTTGCAGGGTCCTCTGCCAAGAGAGATTGGAATGCTTGGGAAGCTTGAGATTCTGTATCTCTATGATAATCAGCTCTCCGGAGAAATCCCAATTGAGATTGGAATTGTTCAAGCTTGCAAATGATTGATTTCTTTTGGAAAACCGTTTCAGTGGGGAGATTCCAATCACCATTGGAAGGCTCAGGGATTTGAACTTTCTTCATATCAGACAGAATGAACTGGTGGGTGCGCTTCCCGCCACATTGGGCAACTGTCATCAACTTACTATTCTGGACTTGGCAGACACACCGTTTATCTGGTGGCATTCCTATAACATTTGGATCCCTCCAGCAATGGAACAGTTCATGCTCTACAACAATTCCCTTGAAGGTAATCTTCCTGATACGTTAGCTAATATGAGAAATTTGACCAGACCTGAATCTTTCAAGAAACAAGTTGAATGGAAGCATTGCTGCATTGTGTAGCTCAAGTTCATTTCTTTCTTTTGATGTGACTGACAATGCATTTGATCATGAGATTCCTTCCTCCCAGCTGGGAAACTCGCCCCTCTCTTGAGGAGGTTGAGATTAGGGAACAATCAATTTACTGGTCCAATCCCAGAGACACTGGGAAACATCAGTGAAACTATCACTGTTAGATGTCTCAGGAAATTCACTCACTGGACCAATACCAGCTGAGCTTTCATCCTGCAAGAAACTGGCCCATATTGATTTGAATAACAACTTTCTTTCGGGTACCATTCCGCGGTGGCTTGGAGGTTTGTCCTCAGTTGGGAGAGTTGAAGCTCTCCTCAAATCGATTCACCGGGCTCCTCCCCAGAATTGTTCAATTGTTCTAAAAACTGCTGACTTGCTTTCTCTGAATGACATTCTCTCTCAATGGAACTCTCCCTGCTGAAATTGGTAACCTTGAATCCCTTAATGTCCTAAACCTCAACCATAACCTATTTTCAGATCAATCCCTCCAGCCCTTGGTAAGCTAGGAAAGCTGTATGAGCTTCGGCTCTCACAGAACGGCTTTGATGGTGACTAACCCTTTGAGCTTGGACAACTCCAAATCTTCAGAGCATTTTTAGACCTCAGTACAACAATCTGAGTGGTCAGATCCCAGCCTCTATTGGGACACTGACAAAACTTGAAGCACTTGATCTATCGCACAATCAACTTGTCGGAGAAGTCCCTTCCCCAGTTGCTGGGATGATTAGTTTGGGAAAGCTTAATCTGTCTTACAACAATCTGCAAGGAAAATTGAGCAAGCAACTCTCACACTGGCCAGCTGAGGCCTTTGCAGGAAACTTGCATCTATGTGGAAGCCCTCTTGGTAAATGCAGTGTCAGAAGGCAACAGTCAGGCCCGAGCGAATCAGCGGTGGTAGTCATTGCTGCAATATGTACTTTATCTGCAATTGCTCTACTGATATTTGGAGCTGCTTCTCTCTTGAAACACAAGCAAGAAGTTTTTAGAAAAGCCAGTGAAGTGAACTGCTTGTACTCATCCAGCTCTTCCCATGCTCAGCGAAGACTGCTCTTCCCAAACGGTTCTGTCAAGCCAGATTTCAAATGGAAAGATATTATGGAAGCCACAAAAAATCTCAGCAATGAGTTCGTAATTGGCTCAGGAGGGTCAGGGATAATCTACAAAGCTGAGTTGTCCATGGGAGAAACTGTGGCAGTCAAGAAGATTTTGTATAAAGAATGACCCTTATGGCAAATAAAAGCTTCACAAGAGAGATAAGACGCTTGGGGAGGATAAGAGACACAGGCATCTGGTGAAGTTAATGGGGTATTGCAGCAACAAAGGAGCAGGCTCCAATCTGTTGATATATGAGTACATGGAGAACGGAAGCGTGTGGGATTGGATTACACCAGCAACCAGCCACCAGCAAGAAGAAGAGCCTTGATGGGAGGCCAGGCTAAAGATGCAGTTGGATTAGCTCAAGGAGTGGAGTATCTCCACCATGACTGTGTGCCAAAGATCATTCATAGGGACATCAAATCAAGCAATGTCTTGCTGGATTCCAACATGGAGGCACATCTTGGGATTTTGGCCTTGCCAAGGCGGTTAATGAGAATACGAGTCTAACCACCAGAATCAAATACGTGGTTCTGCTGGCTCCTTCGGTTACATAGCACCAGGTACTAAACAGTTATGCTTTGATTTGTATTCTTTCTAACTACTTTGGATACTGATTTAGCATTTGAATTTAACTTGAGTGTTCTATATGATTGATTGTTAACCGCATTTCATATGCTTTCAGAGTATGCTTATTCACTCAAGGCAACAGAAAAGAGTGATGTCTACAGCATGGGGATTGTGCTAATGGAGCTTGTAAGCGGGAAAATGCCGACAGATGCATCTTTTGGCATGGAGATGGACATGGTGAGATGGGTCGAGACACATATTGAAATGCAGGATTCTAAGCGTGATGAGTTGATAGACTCTGCATTGAAACCACTCATATCTGGAGAAGAATGTGCGGTATTCCAAGTGCTTGAAATAGCACTGCAGTGCACAAAAACCAGCCCAGCAGAGAGGCCTTCGTCCCGGCAAGCATGTGAACAACTATTACATGTTTTTAATCATAGGATGGCGGAGTTTGAGAAGACGAATATAGATTCTTATATTACATAACTAATCAAATCATGTTTAAGAAGTTTGATGAACATTTGATATCAGCATAATATACCAGGTTTCAGTTGGGCTAGCAAATATCGTGCAGCATTGAGGAATAGGGTTTTGCTTGAGGCAAATGTCGATGGCATTGAAATCTATATAAGATTGTAACAACAACAACAACTTCGTATTCAATACAACGGTTACGTTGAATCAAAGAACTACACAATTAAGCTGTAGTCGCTGCAAATCACTGGAACCAAAATTGAAAGGCTTGTGGACCTAGTATCTTTTCATCACAGTTCGCAGTTTAGAACCACAACCCAGAACAAACAGAACAGTTGGTCCAACTGTTTCTGAAAGCTCTAACTAAGAGTTATCCATATTTGAGATATATTTTGCTGACCATTACTTTTCTACACTCGACATGCAGATTAGTTCAGCTCTGTGCCGACCAAACCACTTCACAAAGAAGAAAGTTTGAAGATAGCTTTCTTCACTCAGGCTATTAAACCTACAAATACAATACCTGTAATAGTAATCAATACACCAACAACGAGCTCACAACCATGTCATGTTGGGCTGAGAAACGGATGCATTTTATATAAATAATTTTCATTAAAAAAACTGTTTGGGGGCCAAGAATCCCATTTTTGTTTGGTTTTCTACATAGAAATACTGCAACTGACTCTTCCAAAACACCATCTCAACCGAGGTCACATTGCGGAATCAGTTAATAAACTTAAACAAAAATTACTAAAACTTAAACCCTAATAGATGCATGTTTAATAGAATACTAAAACTTAAACCCTAATAGATCCATGAAACTTAATAAAACACCAGTTTATAGGATTGTATTTATCACTAAAATGATCTAGGTGGGTAGTTGTCCATTCAGTAAGAGTGCCGAGATGGTAATACCTTTTGATTTGAGCTTTACCAATCATGGAAAGCATGACCACTCACCCATTGCCCAAAAGATGGCTTCATTTTTCAGATATCTTGCAGCTAGGACAACTAATTTGAATTCATTTCATTTATTAACACGCACTAGACACAGCATTCAGCTTTGCAATATGAAAGCATTTCACATTGCCATGCATCACAAAAAAAAATACCAGAAAAATAGGAAAGTTTTGACAACCTTGCAACATTCAACATTAAATTAAAACAAAAAGTGCCTGCAACTTAGAAGGCCTAACACTCTCTTAAAACATGGATCCTGTCTGAGCATGCCACAACACACTGAGATGCAAGCTAATCATCATCTTCATCTGCAGATGAAAAAAAATATTAATCAGGAAAAAGAACAAGTCCGAAGAAAGTTTGCACACATTAAATCCCATAAATTAAATCTTCATTTTACTCAAGTGCTACACTAAACATGAAGTATGGAAATAAGTTACAAGCCCTTGGCATTTTCTAATATAGTTTTACTCATCAAAAAGAGAAACAAACAACAATAAATGCATGTCCAAACACTATCCACAAACAATCATCACTCAGTAAGAGAAAAACACTTGTAACAAAGTTTTTCATAGCAAGCCACTTCCAAATGTTGTACTTTACACTGTGCTCTTGATTACAGTGATGAGTACATTACTTTTTATATTTGTTCCCGCTAACATTTCCCAAAGAAAGTCTGGAAGGACAAGGATATAATTCAAAACTTTCGGCTTCAGGTAAAACAAAAATCATATATGATGAATAAGGATCTGACCGATAAATGGTGTGGAAGAGCATGGAAGGCAAAATCGACATAATTTTGTGAGTACAGTATTTGAGGATTTCTTGTAGGAACCTCCCACAATGTTTTTAAAGGAAAACTAAACGAGTTTGGAAGCACAGGAAGCAAGAGGGCAGTAAAGCAATTATGAGAATACTAAAGGAAAATCTTAAAACCTGGTTCTCCAAGGCCCAAAATGGCTTACAAGTAAGATCATAGCATTCAACCATAGTCTAGTCAAACACAAGAAAGCTTAAAAGTAAGGACCAAACCTGAATCCAAACCATTAACATAACAATCGAAACGTCCTAATAGATAAAATAATCCCAAGGATCAGTACATTCTCTCACAAAATTTTGTTTTGGATCCATAACCATTTAATAACTCTGGAAAATGGCAAAAGTAAAATGCTTATTATCCTTCTTCATGGTTTTACCAGTTGGGGGGGCAGGGTGATGGGCTGATCAACAAATGAAATTTTTTTTACTTACAATATCTCAGATGTCATATCAGTTTGATCAAGAAAAAAGGCTCCAAAAGTTCAGATTATTTCACACAATATAGGTAATTAAGAGGAAGACACGACAATAAAAGAGAAAATATATAGCAACAGATGGCAAAGAAAAAAATTAAGTAGGCAAGCTAATTAGGGTTCAAGGGACCAAAAATAATCTCGGAATGTAAAAGGACTATTTATACTAGGCCTTTCACATCCCTAAGATCCTAGCGCAGTGAGCACATGCACAAATACTTAAATCTTTGTGTTTCAAGCATATAATAAGTCACATGATAAAGGAAAAAAATTATTGTCTACAACCATCAGCATAAAACAAAGACAGTATAGGTAATTGAGAGAATAACCATTCACAGACTCCATAATCCGTCAGATTATCTAGTAGACCAATAGGCCAATAAGACCTTGGCATGACGTTCGGAGTCCAGATGACCCTCTATCAGGAAGAATGGGTTTTCCTGGTTTGAAATATCGAAATACTCTGCTTGATTCACATTTTCTATAAAGGATCCACCTCTATGAGGTGCAACCAATTTTGAGCTAGAGAGAGAAAGGAGGAGGAGAACAAGATAGAAGAAAGTGAGACAATGTATTATGTTTTAAAATTTTCACCTAAATATCCTCTGTACACATACAAAAGTTCTAATTCAGCGTTCCCTCAATGTCCAAACCAAACTTACAAACAATAACTAGCTAAAGAACAGTACTTTGATTCATCATATCACTCAAAAAGACATGGGTTCTTAAGATTACTTATAGCGTGTTTCAAAATTTCACAAATCATCTCAAAAATGACACTTAGCAAAGCTGAACTAAAAATTGAGACACCAAAACACAAATGGGATTGATGGGTTGTCATAGAATACAATCATGAGGCATACGAAATTGAGAAATGAATTGAATTTGTGCGATTTTGATATTGGGTTGGATAAGTATACCAATGTATCGGCGCTCGTTGGCGGCCTTGGCCTTGTCGAGCATCTTATCAAGGTCCTCTTTCAGCTGTTCGTCCCATTTCACGAGCTGGTTTACGAACACCGCACCCAATCCCATGCCCAGCACGTGCTCCCAAGGATCTGAATCGGATCATTGGACAATTGGGTTTAGGGTTCACGAGTCAATGACCAGAGAAATGAATAATGATAAAAACGATGATTTGAAAGAGAAAGAGATGAAATTTACGGCGCATGTAAGGGAGCTTTCGGAGGGCATTGGAGTACATCTGGGTCCCCAGTCCCAGTAGGGCTCCGATCATCGTCGAACTTACC
>BJCG01004417.1:0-59631 GCA_005406145.1 Prunus yedoensis
GGGTAAGAAATTGGACAATTCAGGTTCAAAGGCAGTTCGTTCCTTATAGGAGTCGTTGGTGTATTCCGTAGTTTCTAGCGATTGGATTTCACTCAAAACTCACAAAATGACTCCTCCAACCATATTATGATGATGCCCAAGTTGGGGCTCGATCGGAAATCAATAGGGGTAAAAATTGGCCAATCAGGTTCAAAGGCAATTCGTTCCTTATAGTGGTTGGTGTATTTGTAGTTCTAGCTATTGGATTTCACTCAAAACTCCCCAAATGACTCCTCCCCCATATTATGATGATACCCAAGTTTTGGGCTCGATCGGAAATCAATATGGTCAAGAAATTGGACAATTCAGATTCAAAGGCAGTTCGTTCCTTATAGGAGTGGTTGGTGTATATTGTAGTTCTTGCAATTGGATTTCACTCAAAACTCACCAAATGAATCCTCCCACCACATTTATGATGCCCAAGTTTTGTGCTCGATCGGAATCAATAGGGGTAAGAAATTGGACAATTCAGGTTCAAAGGCAATTCGTTCCTTATAGGAGTGGTTGGTGTATTCTGTAGTTCTAGCAATTGGATTTCACTCAAAACTTACCAAATGACTCCTCCCACCATATTATGATGATGCCCAAGTTTTGGGCTCGATCGAAATCAATAGGGGTAAGAAATTGGGACAATACAGGTTCAAAGGAAGTTCATTCCTTATAGGAGGTGGTTGGTGGATTCCGAAGTTCTAGCAATTGGATTTCACTCAAAACTCACCAAATGACTCCTCCCACCATATTATGGTGATGCCCAAGTTTTGGGCTCGATCGGAAGTCCATAGGTTGTAAGAAATTGGACAATTCAAGTTGAAAGGCGGTTCGTTTCGACTTGGAGTCGTTGGTGTATTGCATAGTTCTGGCAATTGGATTTCAGTCAAAACACACCAAATGACTCCTCCCACTATATTTTGACAATGCCCAAGTTTTGGGCTCGATCCCAAATCCATAGGTGTCAGAAAGTGGACAATTCATGTTCAAAGGCAGTTCGTTACGAATTGGGGTGGTGGTGTGTGGCATAGTTCTGGCGATTGGATTTCACTCAAAACTCACCAAATGAATCCTCCCACCACATTATGATGATGCCCAAGTTTTGGTCTCGATTGGAAATCCACAGGTGTAAGAAATTGGACAATTCAAGTTCCAAGGTAGTTCGTTCCGAATTGGGGTGGTTGGTGTATTGCATAGTTCTAGCGATTGGATTTCACTCAAAACTCACCAAATGACTTCTCCCCCATATTATGATGATGCCCAAGTTTTTGGGCTCGATCGGAATCAATAGGGGTAAGAAATTGGACAATTCAGGCTCAAAGGCAGTCGTTCCTTATAGGAGTGGCTGGTGTATTCCGTAGTTCTAGCGTTTGGATTTCACTCAAAACTCACCAAATGACTCCTCCCACAGATATGATGATGCCCAAGTTTTGGACTCGATCGGAAATCAATAGGGGTAAGAAATTGGACAATTCAAGTTCGAAGGCAGTTCTTTCCATATAGGAGTGGCTGGTGTATTCCTTAGTTCTAGCGATTGGATTTCACTCAAACTCACCTAATGACTCCTCCCACCATATTATAATGATGCCCAAGTTTTTGGGGTCGATCGGAAATCAATATGGGTAAGAAATTGGACAATTCAGGTTCGAAGACAGTTCTTTCCTTATAGGAGTAGCTGGTGTATTCCGCAGTTCTAGCGATTGGATTTCACTCAAAACTCACCAAATGACTCCTCCCACCAGATTATGATGATGCCCAAGTTTTGGGCTCGATCGGAAATCAATAGGGTAAGAAATTGGACAATTCAAGTTCAAAGGCGTTCGTTCCTTATAGGGGTTGTTAGTGTATTCCGTACTTCTAGCGATTGGATTTCACTCAAAACTCACCAAATGACTCCTCCCCCATAATATGATTATGGCCAAGTTTTGGGCTCGATCAGAAGTCAATAGGGGTAAGAAATTAGACAATTCAGGTTCAAAGGCAGTTCGTTCCTTATAGGAGTGGTTGGTGTATTCCGTAGTTCTAGCGATTGGATTTCACTCAAAACTCACCAAATGACTCCTCCACCATAATATGATGATGCCCAAGTTTTGGGCTCGATCGGAAATCAATAGGGGTATGAAATTGGACAATTCAGGTTCAAAGGCAGTTCGTTCCTTATAGTAGTGGGTTGGTGTATTCCGTAGTTCTAGCGATTGGATTTCACTCAAACTCAGCAAATGACTCCTCCCACCATATTATGATGATTCCCAAGTTTTGGGCTCGATCGGAAATCCATAGGGGAAAGAATTGGGCAATTCAAGTTTGATGGCAGTTCGTTCCGAATTGGAGTGGTTGGTGTATTGCATAGTTCTAGCTATTGATTTCACTCAAAACGCACCAAATGACTCCTCCCACCATATTATGATGATGCCCAAGTTTTGGGCTCGATCGGAAATCAATAGGGGTAAGAAATTGGACAATTCAGGTTCAAAGGCAGTTCGTTCCTTATTGGAGTGGCTGGTGTATTCTGTAGTTCTAGCGATGGGATTTCACTCCAAACTCAGCAAATGACTCCTCCCACCATATTATGATGATGCCAAGTTTGGGCTCGAACGGAAATCAATTGGGGTAAGAAATTGGACAATTCAAGTTCAAAGGCAGTTCGTTCCTTATTGGAGTGGTTAGTGGTATTCCGTAGTTCTAGCGATTGGATTTCACTCAAAACACACAAAATGACTCCTCCCACCATAATATGATTATGGCCAAGTTTTGGGCTCGATCAGAAGTCAATAGGGGTAAGAAATTAGACAATTCAGGTTCAAAGGCAGTTCGTTCCTTATAGGAGTGGTTGGTGTATTCCGTAGTTCTAGCGATTGGATTTCACTCAAAACTCACCAAACGACTCCTCCCACCATATTATGATGATGCCAAGTTTTGGGCTCGATCGGAAATCAATAGGGGTAAGAAATTGGACAATTCAGGTTCAAAGGCAGTTCGTTCCGAATTGGAGTGGTTGGTGTATTGTATAGTTCTAGCTATTGGATTTCACTCAAAACTCACCAAATGAGTCCTCCCACCATAATATGATGATGGCCAAGTTCTGGGCTCGATCGGAACTCAATAGGGGTAAGAAATTAGACAAATCAGGTTCAAAGACAGTTCGTTCCTTATAGGAGTGGTTGGTGTATTCCGTAGTTCTAGCGATTGGATTTCACTCAAAACTCACCAAATGACTCCTCCCACTATATTGTGATGATGCCCCTGTTTTGGTCTCGATCGGAAATCAATATGGGTATGAATTGGACAATTCAGGTTCAAAGGTAGCTTCGTTCCTTATAGGAGTGGTTGGTGTATTCCGTAGTTCTAGCGATTGGATTTCACTCAAAACTCACCAAATGACTCCTCCCACCATATTATGATGATGCCCAAGTTTTGGGCTCGATCGGAAATCAATAAGGGTAAGAAATTGGACATTTCAGGTTCAAAGGCAGTTCGTTCCGATTTGGAGTGGTTGGTGTATTGCATAGTTCTAGCGATTGGAATTCACTCAAACTCACCAAATGACTCCTCCCACCATAATATGATGATGGCCAAGTTTTGGGCTCGATCGGAACTCAATAGGGGTAGAACTTAGACAAATCAGGTTCAAGACAGTTCGTTCCTTATAGTAGTGGTTGGTGTATTCCATAGTTCTATAGCGATTGGATTTTCACTCAAACTCACCAAATGACTCCTCCCTCCATATTATGATGAGTGCCCAAGTTTTGGGCTCGATCGTAAATCCATAGGGTTAAGAAATTGGACAATTCAAGTTCGAAGGCAGTTCGTCCCTTATAGGAGTGGTTGTGTATTCCGTAGTTCAAGCGACTGGATTTCACTGAAAACTCACCAAATGACTCTCCCACCATATTATGATGAGGCCCAAGTTTTGGGCTCGATCGGAATCCATTGGGGTAAAGAAATTGGACAATTCAGTTCGAAGACAGTTCGTTCCGAATTGGAGTGGTTGGTGTATTTCATAGTTGTAGCGATTCGATTTCACTAAAAAACTCACCAAATGACTCCTCCCACCATAATATGATGATGGCCAAGTTTTGGGCTCGATCGGAAGTCAATAGGGGCAAGAAATTAGACAAATCAGGTTCAAAGACAGTTTCGTTCCTTATAGGAGTGGTTGGTGTATTCCGTAGTTCTAGCGATTGGATTTCACTTGAAACTCAGCAAATGACTCCTCCCACCATATTATGATGATTCCCAAGTTTTGGGCTCGATCGGAAATCCATAGGGGTAAGAAATTTGGCAATTCAAGTTTGATGGCAGTTCGTTCGAATTGGAGTGGTTGGTGTATTGCATAGTTCTAGCGATTGGATTTCACTCAAAACTCACCAAATGACTCCTCCCACCATAATATGATTATGGCCAAGTTTTGGGCTCGATCAGAAGTCAATAGGGGTAAGAAATTAGACAATTCAGGTTCAAAGGCAGTTCGTTCCTTATAGGAGTGGTTGGTGTATTCCGAAGTTTGAGCGATTGGATTTCACTCAAAACTCACCAAATGACTCCTCCCACCATATTATGATGATGCCCAAGTTTTGGGCTCGATCGGAAATCAATAGGGGTAAGAATTGGACAATTCAGGTTCAAAGGCAGTTCGTTCCGAATTGGAGTGGTTGGTGTATTGCATAGTTCTAGCGGTTGGATTTCACTCAAAACTCCCCAAATGACTCCTCCCACCATAATATGATGATGGCCAAGTTTTGGGCTCGATCGGAACTCAATAGGGGTAAGAAATTAGACAAATCAGGTTCAAAGACAGTTCGTTCCTTATAGGAGTGGTTGGTGTATTCCGTAGTTCTAGCGATTGGATTTCACTCAAAACTCAACAAATGACTCCTCCCACCATATTATGATGATGCCCATGTTTTGGGCTCGATCGGAAATCAGCAGGGGTAAGAAATTGGACAATTCAGGTTCAAAGGCAGTTCGTTCCTTATAGGAGTGGTTGGTGTATTCCGTACTTCTAGCGATTGGATTTCACTCAAAACTCACCAAATGACTCCTCCCACTATATTATGATGATGCCCCTTTTTTGGTCTCGATCGGAAATCAATAGGGGAAAGAAATTGGACAATTCAGGTTCAAAGGCAGTTCGTTCCTTATAGGAGTGGTTGGGGTATTCCGTAGATCAAGCGATCGGATTTCACTCAAAACTCACCAAGTGACTCCTCCCACCATATTATGATGATGCCCAAGTTTTGGGCTTGATCGGAAATTCATAGGGGTAAGAAATTGGACAATTCAAGTTCGAAGACAGTTCGTTCCGAATTGGAGTGGTTGGTGTATTGCCTAGTTCTAGCGATTAGATTTCACTCAAAAGTCACCAAATGATTCCTCCCACCATATTATGATGATGCCCAAGTTTTGGAGTCGATCGGAAATCCATAGGGGTAAGAAATTGGACAATTCAAGTTTGATGGCAGTTCGTTCCGAATTGGAGTGGTTGGTGTATTGCATTGTTCTAGCGATTGGATTTCACTCAAACTCACCAAATGACTCCTCCCACCATATTATGATGATGCACAAGTTTTGGGCTCGGTCGGAAATCAATAGGGTAAGAGATTGGACAATTCAGGTTCAATGGCAGTTCGTTCCTTATAGGAATGGTTGGTGTATTCCGTAGTTCTAGCGACTGGATTTCACTCAAAACTCACCAAATGACTCCTCCCACCATATTATGATGATGCCCAAATGTTGGGCTCGATCGGAAATCAATAGGGGTAAGAAATTGGACAATTCAGGTTCAAAGGCAGTTCGTTCCTTATAGGAGTGGTTGGTGTATTCCGTTGTTCTAGCGATTGGATTCGACCCAACACTCACCAAATGACTCCTCCCACCATATTATGACGATGCCCAAGTTTTGGGCTCGATCGGATATCCATAGGGGTAAGAAATTGGACAATTCAAGTTCGAAGACTGTTCGTTCCGAATTGGAGTGGTTGGTGTATTGCATAGTTCTAGCGATTGGTTTTCACTCAAAACTCACCAAATGACTCCTCCCACCATATTATGATGATGCCCAGGTTTTGGGTTCGATCGGAATTCAATAGGGGTAAGAAATTGGACAATTCAGGTTCAAAGGCAGTTCGTTCCTTATAGGAGTGGCTGGTGTATTACGTAGTTCTAGCGACTGGATTTCACTCAAAACTCACCAAATGACTCCTCCCACCATGTAATGATGATGCCCAAGTTTTGGGCTCGATCGGAAATCCATAGGGGTAAGAAATTGGACAATTTAAGTTCGAAGGCAGTTCTTTCCGACTTGGAGTGGTTGGTGTATTGCATAGTTCTAGCGATTGGATTTCACTCAAAAGTCACCAAATGACTCCTCCCACCATATTATGATGATACCCAAGTTTTGGGTTCGATTGAAAATCAGTAGGGGTATGGAATTGGTCAATTCAGGTTCAAAGGCAATTCGTTCCTTATTGGAGTGGTTGTGTATTCCGTAGTTCTAGCGATTGGATTTCACTCGAAACTCACCAAATGACTGCTCCCACCATATTATGATGATGCCCAAGTTTTGGGCTCGATCGGAAATCTATAGGGGTAAAAAATTGGACAATTCAGGTTCAGAGGCACTTCGTTCCTTATAGGAGTGGTTGGTGTATTCCGTAGTTCTAGCTATTGGATATCACTCAAAACTCACCAAATGACTCCTCTCGCCATATTATGATCATGCCCAAGTTTTGGGGGTCGATCGAAATCCATAGGGGTATGAAATTTGACAATTCAAGTTCGAAGGCAGTTCGTTCCGAATTGGAGTGGTTGGTGTATTGCATTGTTCTAGCGATTGGATTTCACTCAAAACTCACCAGATGACTCCTCCCACCATATTATGATGATGCCCCTGTTTTGGGCTCAATCGGAAATCAATAGGGGTAAGAAATTTGACAATTCTGGTTCAAAGGCAGTTCGTTCCTTATAGGACTAGCTGGTGTATTCCGTAGTTCTACAGATTGGATTTCACTCAAAACTCACCCAATGACTCCTCCCACCATATTATGATGATGCCCAAGTTTTGGGCTCGATCGGAAATCAATAGGGGTAAGAAAGTGGACAATTCAGGTTCAAAGGCAGTAAGTTCCTTACAGGAGTGGTTGTTGTATTCCGTAGTTCTAGCGATTGGATTTCACTCAAAACTCACCAAATGACTCCTCCACCATATTATGATGATGCCCAAGTTTTGGGCTCGATTGGAAATCCATAGGGGTAAGAAATTGGACAATTCAAGTTCGAAGGCAGTTCGTTCCGAATTGGAGTGGTTGGTGTATTGCATAGTTCTAGCGATTGGATTTCACCCTAAACTCTCCAAATGACTCCTCCCACCATATTATGATGATGCCCAAGTTTTGGGCTCGATCAGAAATAAATAGGTGTAAGAAATTGGACAATTCAAGTTCAAAGGCATTTCGTTCCGAATTGGAGTGGTTCGAGTATTGCATAGTTCTAGCAATTGGATTTCACTCAAAACTCACCAAATGACTCATCCCACCATATTATGATGATGCCCAAGTTTTGGGCTCGATCGGAAATCCATAGGGGTAAGAAATTTGACAATTCAAGTTCGAAGGCAGTTCGTTCCGAATTGGAGTGGTTGGTATTGCATAGTTCTAGCGATTAGATTTCACTCAAAACTCACCAAATGACTCCTCCCACCATATTATGATGATTCCTTGTTTTGGGCTCGATCGGAAATCAATAGGGGTAAGAAATTGGACAATTCAGGTTCAAAGGCAGTTCGTTCCTTATAGGAGTGGCTGGTGTATTCCGTAGTTCTAGCGATTGGATTTCACTCAAAACTCACCGAATGTCTCCTCCCACCGTATTATGATGATACCCAAGTTTTGGGCTCGATCGGAAATCAATAGGGGTAAGAAATTGGACAATTCACGTTCAAAGGCAGTTCGTTCCTTATAAGAGTGGCTGGTGTATTCCGCAGTTCTAGCGATTGGATTTCGCTAAAAACTCACCAAATGACTCCTCCCACCAAATTATGATGATGCCCAAGTTTTGGGCTCGATCGGAAATCAATAGGGGTAAGAAAGTGGGCAATTCAGGTTAAAAGGCAGTTCATTCCTTATAGGAGTGGTTGGTGTATTCCGTAGTTCTAGCGATTGGATTTCACTAAAAACTCACCAAACGACTCCTCCCACCATATTACGATGATGCCCAAGTTTTGGGCTCGATCGGAAATAAACAGGTGTAAGAAATTGGACAATTCAAGTTCAAAGGCATTTCGTTCCGAATTGGAGTGGTTCGAGTATTGCATAGTTCTAGCAATTGGATTTCACTCAAAACTCACCAAATGACTCATCCCACCATATTATGATGATGCCCAAGTTTTGGGCTCGATCGGAAATAAATAGGTGTAAGAAATTGGACAATTCAAGTTTAAAGGCAGTTCGTTCCGAATTGGAGTGGTTGGTGTATTGCATAGTTCTAGCGATTGGATTTCACTCAAAACTCACCAAACGACTCCTCCCACCATATTATGATGATGCCCAAGTTTTGGGCTCGATCGGAAACCAATAGGGGTTAGAAATTGGACAATTCAATTTCAATGGCAGTTCGTTCCTTATAGGAGTGTTTGGTGTATTCCGTAGTTCTAGCGATTGGATTTCACTCAAAACTCACCAAACGACTACTCCCAACATATTACGATGATGCCCAAGTTTTGGGCTCGATCGGAAATAAATAGGTGTAAGAAATTGGACAATTCAAGTTCAAAGGCAGTTTGTTCCGAATTGGTGTGGTTGGTCTATTGCATAGTTCTAGCGATTGGATTTCTCTTAAAACACACTAAATGACTCCTCCCACCATATTATGATGATGCCCAAGTTTTGGTCTCGATCGGAAATCCATAGGTGTAAGAAATTGGACAATTCAAGTTCGAAGACGGTTCGTTACGAATTGGAGTGGTTGGTGTATTCCGTAGTTCTAGCGATTGGATTTCACTCAAAACTCACCAAATGACTCCTCCCATCAAATTACATTGATGCCCAAGTTTTGGGCTCGATCGAAAATCCATAGGTGTAAGAAATAGGACAATTCAAGTTCAAAGGCAGTTCGTTGCGAATTGGAGTGGTTGGTGTATTCCGTAGTTCTAGTGATTAGATTTCACTCAAAACATACCAAATGACTCCTCCCACCACATTATGATAATGCCCAGGTTTTGGGCTCGAACGGAAATCAATAGGGGTAAGAAATTGGACAATTCATGTTCAAAGGCACTTCGTTCCTTAGAGGAGCGGTTGGTGTATTCCGTAGTTCTAGCAATTGGATTTCACTCAAAACTCACCAAATGACTCCTCCCACCATATTATGATGATGCCCAAGTTTTGGGCTCGCTCGGAAATCAATAGGAGTAAGAAATTGGACAATTCAGGTTTAAAGGCAGTTCGTTCCTTATAGGAGTGGCTGGTGTATTCCGTAGTTCTAGCGATTGGATTTCACTCAAAACTCACCGAATGACTCCACCCACCATATTATGATGATGCCCAAGTTTTGGGCTCGATCGGAAATTAATAGTTGTAAGAAATTGGACAATTCAAGTTCAAAGGCAATTCGTTCCTTATTGGAGTGGTTGGTGTATTCCGTAGTTCTAGCGATTGGATTTCACTCAGAACTCACCAGATTACTCCTCCCACCGTATTATGTTGATGCCCAAGTTTTGGGCTCGATCGGAAATCAATAGGGGTAAGAAATTGGACAATTCAGGTTCAGAGGCAGTTCGTTCCTTATAGGAGTGGTTGGTGTATTCCGTAGTTCTAGCAATTGGATTTCACTCAAAACTCACCAAATGACTCCTCCCACCATATTATGATGATGCCCAAGTTTTGGGCTCGCTCGGAAATCAATAGGAGTAAGAAATTGGACAATCCAGGTTTAAAGGCAGTTCGTTCCTTATAGGAGTGGCTGGTGTATTCCGTAGTTCTAGCGATTGGATTTCACTCAAAACTCACCGAATGACTCCACCCACCATATTATGATGATGCCCAAGTTTTGGGCTCGATCGGAAATTAATAGTTGTAAGAAATTGGACAATTCAGGTTCAAAGGCAGTTCGTTCCTTATAGGAGTGGCTGGTGTATTCCGTAGTTCTAGCGATTGGATTTCACTCAAAACTCACCAAATGACTCCTCCTACCATATTATGATGATGCCCAAGTTTTGGGCTCTATCGGAAATCAATTGGGGTAAGAAATTTGACAATTGAAGTTCATAGGCTGTTCGATCCTTATAGGAGTGGTTGCTGTATTCCGTAGTTCTAGCAATTGGATTTCACTCAAAACTCACCAAATGACTCCTCCCACCATGATATGATGATGCCCAAGTTTTGGGCTCGATCGAAAATCAATAGGGGTAAGAAATTGGGCAATTCAGGTTCAAAGGCAGTTCGTTCCTTATAGGTGTGGTTGGTGTATTCTGTAGTTCTAGCGATTGGATTTCACTCAAAACTCACCAAATTACTTCTCCCACCATATTATGATGACGCCCAAAGTTTTGGGCTCGATCGGAAATCAGTACGGGTAAGAAATTGGGCAATTCAGGTTCAAAGGCAGTTCATTCCTTATAGGAGTGGCTGGTGTATTCCGTAGTTCTAGCGATTGGATTTCTCTCAAAACTCACAAAATGACTCCTCCCACCATATTACGATGATGCCCAACTTTTGCGCTCGATCGGAAATCAATAGGGGTAAGAAATCTGACAATTCAGGTTCATAGGATGTTCGATCCCTATAGGAGTGGTTGCTGTATTCCGTAGTTCTAGCGATTGGAATTCACTCAAACTCACCAAGTGACTCCTCCCACCATATTATGATGATGCCCAAGTGTTGGGCTCGATCGGAAATCCATAGGGGTAAGAATTGGACAATTCAAGTTCGAAGGTAGTTCGTTCCGAATTGGAGTGGTTGATGTATTGCATAGTTCTAGAGATTGGATTTCACTCAAAACTCACCAAATGACTCCTTCCTCCATATTATGTTGATGCCCAAGTTTTGGGCTGGATCGGAAATCCGTACGGGTAAGAAATTGGACAATTCAAGTTCAAAGGCAGTTCGTTGCGTATAGGAATGGCTGGTCTATTCTGTAGTTCTAGCGATTGGATTTCACTCAAAACTCACCAGATGACTCCTCCCACCGTATTATGTTGATTCCGAAGTTTTGGGCTCTATCGGAAATCAATAGGGGTAAGAAATTGGACAATTCAGGTTCAAAGGCTGTTCGTTCCTTATAGGAGTGGTTGCTGTATTCCGTAGTTCTAGCGATATAATTTCACTCAAAACTCATCAAATGACTCGTCGCACCATATTATGATGACGCCCAAGTTTTGGGCTCGATCGGAAATCAGTAGGGGTAAGAAATTGGACAATTCAGGTTCAAAGGCAGTTCGTTGCTTATTGGAGTGGCCAGTGTATTCCGTAGTTCTAGCGATTGGATTTCACTCAAAACTCACCAAATGAGTCCTCCCACCATATTATGATGATGCCCAAGTTTTGGGCTCGATCGGAAATCCATAAGGGTAAGAAATTGGACAATTCAAGTTCGAAGGCAGTTCGTTCCGAATTGGAGTGGTTGATGTATTGCATAGTTCTAGAGATTGGATTTCACTCAAAACTCACCAAATGACTCCTCCCTCCATATTATGATGATGCCCAAGTTTGGGCTCAATCTGAAATCAATAGGGGTAAGAAATTGGACAATTCAGGTTCAAACGCAGTTCGTTCCTTTTGGGAGTGGTTGGTGTATTCTGTAGTTCTAGCGATTGGATTTCACTCAAACTCACCAAATGACTCCTCCCACCATATTATGATGACGCCCAAGTTTTGGGCTCGATCGGAAATCCGTTGGGGTAAGAAATTGGACAATTCAAGTTCTAACGCAGTTCGTTCCGAATTGGAGTGGTTGGTGTATTGCATAGTTCTAGCGATTGGATATCACTCAAAACTCATCAAATGACTCCTCCCACCATATTATGATGATGCCCAAGTTTTGGGCTCGATCGGAAATCAATAGGGGTAAGAAATTGGACAATTCAGGTTCAAAGGCAGTTCGTTCCTTATAGGAGTGGTTGGTGTATTCCGTAGTTCTAGTGATTGGATTTCACTCAAAACTCACCAACTGACTCCTCCCACCATATTATGATGATGCCCAAGTTTTTGGCTCAATCGGAAATCAATAGGGGTAAGAATTCTGACAATTCAGGTTCATAGGCTGTTTATTCCTTATAGGAGTGGTTGCTGTATTCCGTAGTTCTAGTGATTGGAATTCACTCAAAACTCACAAAATGACTCCTCCCACCATATTATGATGATGCCCAAGATTTGGGCACGATCGGGAATCAATAGGGGTAAGAAATTGGACAATTCATGTTCAAAGGCAGTTCTTTCCTGATAAGAGTGGTTGGTGTATTCCATAGTTCTAGCGATTGGAATTCACTCAAAACTCACCAAATGACTCCTCCCTCCATATTATGATGATGCCCAAGTTTTGGGCTGGACCGGGAATCCATAGGGGTAAGAAATTGGACAATTGAAGTTCGAAGGCAGTTCGTTCCGAATTGGAGTGTTTGGTGTATTGCATAGTTCTAACGATTGGATTTCACTCAAAACTCACCAAATGGCTCCTCCCACCGTATTATGATGATGCCCCTGTTTTGGGCTCGATCGGAAATCAATAGGGGTAAGAAATTGGACAATTCAGGTTCAAAGGCAGTTCGTTCCTTATAGGAGTGGTTGGTGTATTCCGTAGTTCTAGCGATTGGATTTCACTCAAAACTCACCAAATGACTCCTCCCACCATATTATGATGATGCCCAAGTTTTGGGCTCGATCGTAGATCCATAGGGGTAAGAAATTGGACAATTGAAGTTCGAAGGCAGTTCGTTCCGAATTGGAGTGGTTGGTGTATTGCATAGTTTTAGCTATTGGATTTCATTCAAAAGTCACCAAATGGCTCCTCCCACCATAATATGATGATGCCCCTGTTTTGGGCTCGATCGGAAATCCATAGGGGTAAGAAATTGGACAATTGAAGTTCGAAGGCAGTTCGTTCCGAATTGGAGTGGTTGGTGTATTGCATAGTTCTAGCTATTGGATTTCACTCAAAACTCACCAAATGGCTCCTCCCACCATATTATGATGATGCCCCTGTTTTGGGCTCGATCGGAAATCAATAGGGGTAAGAAATTGGACAATTCAGGTTCAAAAGCAGTTCGTTGCTTATAGGAGTGGCCATTGTATTCCGTAGTTCTAGCAATTGGATTTCACTCAAAACTTACCAGATCACGCCTCCCACCGTATTATGTTGATGCCCAAGTTTTGGGCTCGATCGGAAATCAATAGGGGTAAGAAATTGGACAATTCAGGTTCAAAGGCAGTTCGTTCCTTATAGGAGTGGTTGGTGTATTCCGTAGTTCTAGCGATTGGATTTCACTCAAAACTCACCAAATGACTCCTCCCACCATATTATGATGATGCCCAAGTTTTGGGCTCGATTGGAAATCCATAGGGGTAAGAAATTGTTTGTGCCTAATAAATCACGGCCATAAATTGGCCAAGGGAACTTCTCTTCTCAGCCTCAAACTGAAACGCAGCGTTTTAGCGTTTTGTCAGGGTGTTTAGCTTTCCGGAGAAACAAGAAAAATCACCAAGGCATGGTTATCTCGGCCAAGGCTGTAGGCCAAGGCCGAGATCGAACAAGGTCACGACCAAAGACATTAAAGTTAGATCATCACGTGACAGCAGGGTCCCACGCTCCATTTAATGAAGCAAGGTCTCTGTTTATTACAGCAAACCCACTGGCCAAGAATGCGCATTTAATGCGCGAGGGAAGGTGGGAAGTGATTGGAGTCAGGATTTGGTGACAGGGATCAGAGTGATTAGACGCCAATATTCTCACAAAGCTCTTTGCAGCTTGAGAGATTAGATAATTGGCTATCAGAGCAATAAATGCGTCTCCACGGCCAGAAGCGCAGAACCCACGATCAGGGCGGCGGCCGAGATTCACCGGGATTCATGGGGTCACACCACCATACTTCACGATCCCAAATGTCGATTAGACTGCCCACTTGGCGTAATCAGGCTCCACCATGCAGATTTTCAGCCTCGATTACCCCTCCAGGAGCTTTGCCTATAAATACAAGACTCAGAACTACTTTCAAAGGGTTCAAACACCAAACAAAAGCCTCCCACGGAGCAACTTATATTTTCCTGTAATGCACTTTCAATATCTTTACTTGCTTTTCTAGGAGTAGTGTTAGTTTGTAAGGAAAATCCATTCATCAATATATCAAACGACCCTTGATTTTCAAGGCGCCGGAGCACCACCCTTGTTATTCGCTCACTCACCCCATATATCATACGACCGCCGCTCATTGAGTAGCGCGCCGGAGCACCGCCCTAAAACCCACCAAACATCACCACTCAACGGCCTTGTAGTTCAGGCCGTGAACCTTACAGCCGAGACTAGTTCCTCTCTCGGCTACAATCGTTTGATTAGAAGACGAGTCCAGACAGGCGCACTATCTAAACACTTTCACCCGCTTCAAACATCTCGACGCACGGTAGACCGTGCTGGCACGCCCGCGCACAAACGCACCCCATCCAAAAGCAGGAAACCGCGTGTTAACGCAAATCCCCTCGGCCCGGAACCCCAGGCCGTGAGATTTGCGCGGCAGATAGAAATTGGACAATTCAAGTTCGAAGGCAGTTCGTTCCGAATTGGAGTGGTTGGTGTATTGCATAGTTCTAGCGATTGGATTTCACTCAAAACACACCAAATGACTCCTCCCCCCATAATATGATGATGCCCAAGTTGGGGCTCGATCGGAAATCAATAGGGATAAGAAATTGGACAATTCAGGTTCAAAGGCAGTTCGTTGCTTATCGGAGTGGCTGGTGTATTCCGTAGTTCAAGCGATTGGATTTCACTCAAAACTCACCAAATGACTCCTCCAACCATATTATGATGATGCCCAAGTTGGGGCTCAATCGGAAATCAATAGGGGTAAGAAATTGGACAATTCAGGTTCAAAGGCAGTTCGTTGCTTATAGGAGTGGCTGGTGTATTCCGTAGTTCTAGCGATTGGATTTCACTCAAAACTCACAAAATGAGTCCTCCCACCATATTATGATGATGCCCAAGTTTTGGGCTCGATCGGAAATCCATAGGGGTAAGAAATTGGACAATTCAAGTTCGAAGGCAGTTCGTTCCTAATTCGAGTGGTTGATGTATTGCGTAGTTCTAGAGATTGGATTTCACTCAAAACTCACCAAATGACTCCTCCCACCATATTATGGTGATGCCCAAGTTTTGGGCTGGATTGGAAATCCATACGGGTAAGAAATTGGACAATTCAAGTTCGAAGGAAGTTCGTTCCGAATTGGAGTGGTTGGTGTATTGCATAGTTCTAGCTATTGGATTTCACTCAAAACTCACCAAATGGCTCCTCCCACCATATTATGATGATGCCCCTGTTTTGGGCTCGATCGGAAATCAATAGGGGTAAGAAATTGGACAATTCAGGTTCAAAGGCAGTTCGTTGCTTATAGAAGTGGCTGGTGTATTCCGTAGTTCTAGCGATTGGATTTCACTCAAAACTCACCAGATGACTCCTCCCACCGTATTATGTTGATTCCCAAGTTTTGGGCTCTATCGGAAATCAATAGGGGGAAGAAATTGGACAATTCAGGTTCAAAGGCTGTTCGTTCCTTATAGGAGTGGTTGCTGTATTCCGTAGTTCTAGCGATTGGATTTCACTCAAAACTCATCAAATGACTCCTCCCACCATAATATGATGATGCCCAAGTTTTGGGCTCGATCGGAAATCAATAGGGGTAAGAAATTGGACAATTCAGGTTCAGAGGCAGTTCGTTCCTTATAGGAGTGGTTGGTGTATTCCGTAGTTCTAGCGATTGGATTTCACTCAAAATTCACCAAATGACTCCTCCCAACATATTATGATGATGCCCAAGTTTTGGGCTCGATCGGAAATCCATAGGGTTAAGAAATTGGACAATTGAAGTTCGAAGGCAGTTCGTTCCGAATTGGAGTGGTTGGTGTATTGCATAGTTCTAGCTATTGGATTTCACTCAAAACTCACCAAATGGCTCCACCCACCACATTATGATGATGCCCCTGTTTTGGGCTCGATCGGAAATCAATAGGGGTAAGAAATTGGACAATTTAGGTTCAAAGGCACTTCGTTGCTTATAGGAGTGGCCGGTGTATTCCGTAGTTCTAGAGATTGGATTTCACTCAAAACTCACCAGATGACTCCTCCCACCGTATTATGTTGATGCCCAACTTTTGGGCTCGATCGGAAATATATAGGGGTAAGAAATTGGACAATTCATGTTCAAAGGTTGTTCGTTCCTGATAGGAGTGGTTGCTGTATTCCATAGTTCTAGCGATTGGATTTCACTCAAAACTCACCAAATGACTCCTCCCACCATATTACGATGATGCCCAAGTTTTGGGCTTGATCGGAAATCCATTGGGTAAGAAATTGTACAATTGAAGTTCGAAGGCAGTTCGTTCCGAATTGGAGTGGTTGGTGTATTGCAGAGTTCTAGCTATTGGATTTCCCTCAAAACTCACCAACTGGCTCCTCCCACCATATTACGATGGTGCCCCTGTTTTGGGCTCGATCGGAAATCAATAGGGGTAAGAAATTGGACAATTCAAGTTCAAAGGCACTTCGTTGCTTATAGGAGTGGCCGGTGTATTCCGTAGTTCTAGCGATTGGATTTCACTCAAAACTCACCAGATGACTCCTCCCACCATATTATGTTGATGCCCAAGTTTTGGGCTCGATCGGAAATATATATGGGTAAGAAATTGGACAATTCAGGTTCAAAGGCTGTTCGTTCCTGATAGGAGTGGTTGCTGTATTCCACAGTTCTAGCGATTGGATTTCACTCAAAACTCACCAAATGACTCCTCTCACCATATTATGATGATGCCCAAGTGTTGGGCTCGATCGGAAATCAATAGGGGTAAGAAATTGGACAATTCAGGTTCAAAGGCAACCCGTTCCTTACAGGAGCGGTGGGTGTATTCCGTAGTTCTAGCGATTGGATTTCTCTCAAAACTCACCAAATGAGTCCTCCAACCATATTATGATGATGCCCAAGTTTTGGGCTCGATCGGAAATCCATAGGGGTAAGAAATTGGACAATTCAAGTTTGAAGGCAGTTCGTTCCGAATTGGAGTGGTTGATTTATTGCATTGTTCAAGAGATTGGATTTCACTCAAAACTCACCAAATGACTCCTCCCTCCATATTATGATGATGGCCAAGTTTTGGGCTGGATCGGAAATCCATACGGGTAAGAAACTGGACAATTCAAGTTCGAAGGAAGTTCGTTCCGAATTGGAGTGGTTGGTGTATTGCATAGTTCTAGCTATTGGATTTCACTCAAAACTCACCAAATGGCTCCTCCCACCATATTATGATGATGCCCCTGTTTTGGGCTCGATCGGAAATCAATAGGGGTAAGAAATTGGACAATTCAGGTTCAAAAGCAGTTCGTTGCTTATAGGAGTGGCCATTGTATTCCGTAGTTCTAGCAATTGGATTTCACTCAAAACTCACCAAATGACTCCTCCCACCATATTATGATGATGCCCAAGTTTTGGGCTCGATCGGAAATCAATAGTGGTAAGAAATTGGACAATTCAGGTTCAGAGGCAGTTCGTTCCTTATAGGAGTGGTTGGTGTAGTCCGTAGTTCTAGCGATTGGATTTCACTCAAAACTCACCAAATGACTCCTCCCACCATATTATGATGATGCCCAAGTTTTGGGCTCGATTGGAAATCCATAGGGGTAAGAAATTGGACAATTCAAGTTCGAAGGCAGTTCGTTCCGAATTGGAGTGGTTGGTGTATTGCATAGTTCTAGCGATTGGATTTCACTCAAAACTCACCAAATGACTCCTCCCACCATATTATGATGATGCCCAGGTTTTGGGCTCGCTCGGAAATCAATAGGAGTAAGAAATTGGACAATTCATGTTTAAAGGCAATTCATTCCTTATAGGAGTGGCTGGTGTATTCCGTAGTTCTAGCGATTGGATTTCACTCAAAACTCACCAAATGACTCCTCCCACCATATTATGACGATGCCCAAGTTTTGGGCTCGATCAGAAATCCATATTGGTAAGAAATTGGACAATTCAAGTTCGAAGGCAGTTCGTTCCGAATTGGAGCGGTTGGTGTATTGCGTAGTTCTAGCATTTGGATTTCACTCAAAACATACCAAATGACTCCTCCCAACATATTATGATGATGCCCAAGTTTTGGGCTCGATCGGAAATCAATAGGCAGTTCGTTGCTTATCGGAGTGGCCGGTGTATTCCGTAGTTCTAGCTATTGGATTTCACTCAAAACTCACCAGATGACTCCTCCCACCGTATTATGTTGATGCCCAAGTTTTGGGCTCGATCGGAAATATATAGGGGTAAGAAATTGGACAATTCAGATTCAAAGGCTATTCGTTCCTTATAGGAGTGGTTGCTGTATTCCATAGTTCTCGCGATTGGATTTCGCTCAAAACTCATCAAATGACTCCTCTCACCATATTATGACGATGCCCAAGTTTTGGGCTCGATCGGAAATCAATAGGGGTAAGAAATTGGACAATTCCAGTTCAAAGGCAACCCGTTCCTTATAGGAGCGGTGGGTGTATTCCGTAGTTCTAGCGATTGGATTTCACTCAAAACTCACCAAATGACTCCCCCCACCATATTATGATGTTGCCCAAGTTTTGGCCTCGATCGGAAATCAATAGGGGTAAGAAATTGGACAATTCAGGTTCAAAGGCAGTTCGATCCTTATAGGAGTGGTTGGTGTATTCCGTAGTTCTTGCGATTGGATTTCACTCAAAACTCACCAAATGACTCCTCCCACCATATTATGATGATGCCCAAGTTTTGCGCTCGATCGGAAATCCATATGTGTAAGAAATTGGACAATTCAAGTTCGAAGGCAGTTCGTTCCGAATTGGTGTGGTTGGTGTATTGCATAGTTCTAGCGATTGGAATTCACTCAAAACTCACCAAATGACTCCTCCCACCATATTATGATGATGCCCAAGTTTTGGCCTCGATCGTAAATCCATAGGGGTAAGAAATTGGACAATTCAAGTTCGAAGGCAGTTCGTTCCGAATTGGAGTGGTTGGTGTATTGCATAGCTCTAGCGATTGGATTTCACTCAAAACTCACCAAATGACTCCTCCCACCCTATTATGATGATGCCCAAGTTTTGGCCTCGATCGGAAATCAAAAGGGGTACGAAATTGGACAATTCAGGTTCAAAGGCAGTTAGTTCCTTATAGTAGTGATTGGTGTATTCTGTAGTTCAAGCGATTGGATTTCACTCAAAACTCACCAAATGACTCCTCCCACCATATTATGATGATGCCCAAGTTTTGGGCTCGATCGGAAATCAAAAGGGGTAAGAAATTGGACAATTCAGGTTGAAAGGCAGTACGTTACGAATTGGAGTGGTTGGTGTATTACACAGTTCTAGCAATTGGATTTCATTCAAAACTCACCAAATGACTCCTCCCACCATATTACGATGATGCCCAAGTTTTGGCCTTGATCGGAAATCAGTAGGGGTTAGAAATTGGACAGTTCAAGTTCAGAGGCAGTTCGTTCCTTATAGGAGAGGTTGGTGTTTTCCGTAGTTCTAGCGATTGGATTTCACTCAAAACTCACCAAACGACTCCTCCCACCATATTATGATGAGGCCCAAGTTTTGGACTCGATCAGAAATCCATAGGTGTAAGAAATTGGACAATTCAAGTTCGAAGGAAGTTCGTTTCGAATTGGAGTGATTGGTGTATTGCATAGTTCTAGCGATTGGATTTCACTCAAAACTCACCAAATGACTCCTCCCACCATATTATGATGATGCCCAAGTTTTGCGCTCGATCGGAAATCCATATGTGTAAGAAATTGGACAGTTCAACTTCGTAGGAATTTTGTTCCGAATTGGAGTGGTTGGTGTGTTGCACAGTTCTAGCGATTGGATTTCACTCAAAACTCACCAAATGACTCCTCCCACCATATTATGATGATGCCCAAGTTTTGAGCTCGATCGGAAATTAATAGGGGTAAGAAATTGGACAATTCAGGTTCAAAGGCAGTTCGTTCCTTATAGGAGTGGTTCGGGTATTCTGTAGTTCTAGCGACTGGATTTCACTCAAAACTCACCAGATGACTCCTCCCGCCGTGTTATGTTGATTCCCAAGTTTTGGGCTCTATCGGAAATCAGTAGGGGTAAGAAATTGGACAATTCAAGTTCAGAGGCAGTTCGTTCCTTATAGGAGTTGTTTTTGTATTCCGCAGTTCTAGCAATTGGATTTCACTCAAAACTCACCAAATGACTCCTCCCACCGTATTATGTTGATGCCCAAGTTTTGGGCTCGATCGGAAATATATAGGGGTAAGAAATTGGACAATTCAGATTCAAAGGCTATTCGTTCCTTATAGGAGTGGTTGCTGTATTCCGTAGTTCTAGCGATTGGATTTCACTCAAAACTCATCAATTGACTCCTCCCACCATATTATGATAATGCCCAGGTTTTGGGCTCGATCGGAAATCAATAGGGGTAAGAAATTGGACAATTCAGGTTCAAAGGCAGTTCGTTCCTTATAGGAGTTGTTTTTGTATTCCGTAGTTCTAGCGATTGGATTTCACTCAAAACTCACCAAATGACTCCTCCTACCATATTATGGTGATGCCCAAGTTTTGGGCTCGATCGGAAATCAATAGTGGTAAGAAATTGGACAATTCAGGTTCAGAGGCAGTTCGTTCCTTATAGGAGTGGTTGGTGTATTCCGTAGTTCTAGCGATTGGATTTCACTCAAAACTCACCAAATGACTCCTCCCACCATATTATGATGATGCCCAAGTTTTAGGCTCGATTGGAAATCCATAGGGGTAAGAAATTGGACAATTCAAGTTCGAAGACAGTTGGTTCCGAATTGGAGTGGTTGGTGTATTGCATTGTTCTAGCGATTGGATTTCACTCAAAACTCACCAAATGACTCCTCCCACCATATTATGATGATGCCGAAGTTTTGGGCTCGATCGGAAATCCATAGGGGTAAGAAATTTAACAATTCAAGTTCGAAGGCAGTTCGTTCCGAATTGGAGTGGTTGGTGTATTGCATAGTTCTAGCGATTGGATTTCACTCAAAACTCACCAAATGACTCCTCCCACCATATTATGATGTTGCCAAAGTTTTGGCCTCGATCGGAAATCAATAGGGGTAAGAAATTGGACAATTCAGGTTCAAAGGCAGTTCGATCCTTATACGAGTGGTTGGTGTATTCCGTAGTTCTAGCGAATGGATTTCACTTAAAACTCACCAAATGACTCCTCCCACCATATTAAGATGATGCCCAAGTTTTACGCTCGATCGGAAATCAATAGGGGTAAGAAATTGGACAATTCAGGTTCAAAGGCAGTTCGATCCTTATCGGAGTGGTTTGTGTATTCCGTAGTTCTAGCGATTGGATTTCATTCAAAACTCACCAAATGACTCCTCCCACCATATTATGATGTTGCCCAAGTTTTTCGCTCGATCGGAAATCCATATGTGTAAGAAATTGGACAATTCAACTTCGTAGGCATTTTGTTCCGAATTGGAGTGGTTGGTGGGTTGCACAGTTCTAGCGATTGGATTTCACTCAAAACTCTCCAAATAACTCCTCCCACCATATTATGATGATGCCCAAGTTTTGAGCTCGATCGGAAATCAATAGGAGTAAGAAATTGGACAATTCTGGTTCAAAGGCAGTTCTTTCCTTATGCGAGTGGTCGGTGTATTCTGTAGTTCTAGCGATTGTATTTCATTCAAAACTCACCAAATGACTCCTCCCACCATATTATGATGATGCCCAAGTTTTGCGCTCGATCGGAAATCAACAGTGGTAAGAAATTGGACAATTCAGGTTGAAAGGCAGTTCGTTCCTTATAGGAGTGGTTGGGGTATTCCGTAGTTCTAGCGATTGGATTTCACTCAAAACTCCCCAAAGGACTCATCCCACCATATTATGATGATGTCCAAGTTTTGGGATCTATCGGAAATCAATAGGGGTAAGAAATTGGACAATTCAGGTTGAAAGGCAGTTCGTTCCCTATAGGAGTGGTTGGTGTATTCCGTAGTTCTAGCGATTGGATTGCACTCAAAACTCACCAAATGACACCTCCCACCATGTGATGATGATGCCCAAGTTTTAGGCTCGATCGGAAGTCCATAGGGGTAAGAAATTGGACAATTCAAGTTCGAAGACAGTTCGTTCCGAATTGGAGTGGTTGGTGTATTGCCTAGTTCTAGTGATTGGATTTCACTCAAAACTCACCAAATGACTCCTCCCACCACACTATGATGATGCCCAAGTTTTGGGCTCGCTTGGAAATCAATAGGAGTAAGAAAGTGGACAATTCAGGTTCAAAGGCAGTTCGTTCCTTATAGGCTTTGTTGGTGTATTCCGTAGTTCTAGCGGTTGGATTTCACTCAAAACTCACCCAATGACTCCTCCCACCATATTATGATGATGCAAAACTTTTGGGCTCGATCGGAAATCCATAGGTGTAAGAAATTGGACAATTCAAATTCAAAGGCAGTTCGTTCCGAATTGGAGTGGTTAGTGTATTGTATAGTTCTAACAATTGGATTTTACTCAACACTCCCCGAATGACTCCTCGCAAAATATTATGATGATACCCAGGTTTAGGGCTCGATCACAAATGAATTGGGGTAAGAAATTCTACAATTCAGTTTCGAAGGCAGTTCGTTCCTTATAGGAGTGGTTGGAGTATTCCGTAGCCCTAGCGATTGGATTTCACTCAAAACTTACCAAATGACTCCTCCCAACATATTAGGATGATGCCCAAGTTTTGAGCACGATCGGAAATCAATAGGGGTAAGAAATTGGACAATTCAGGTTGAAAGGCAATTTGTTCCTTACAGGAGTGGTTCTTGTATTCCGTAGTTCTAGCGATGGGAGTTCACTTAAAACTCACCAAATGACTCCTCCCACCATATTATGATGATGCCCAAGTTTTGGGCTCGATCAGAAATCAATATGGGTAGGAAATTGGACAATTCAGGTTCAAAGGCAGTTCGTTCCTTGTAGGAGTGGTTGGTGTATTCCGTAGTTCTAGCGATTAGATTTCACTCAAAACTCACAAAACGACTCCTCCCACCAAATGACTTCTCCCACTATATTATGTTGTTGCCCAAGTTTTGGGCTCGATCGGAAATCCATAGGTGTAAGAAATTGGACAATTCGAGTTGAAAGGCAGTTCGTTCCGAATTGGAGTGGTTGGTGTATGCCGTAGTTCTAGCGATTGAATTTCACTCAAAACTCACCAAATGACTTCTCCCACCATATTATGTTGTTGCCCAAGTTTTGGGTTCGATCGGAAATCCATAGGTGTAAGAAATTGGACAATTGAAGTTGAAATGCAGTTCGTTCCGAATTGGAGTGGTTGGTGTATTGCATAGTTCTAGCAATTGGATTTCACTCAAAACCCACTAAATGACTCCTCCCACCATATTATGACGATGCCCAAGTTTTGGGATCGATAGGAAATCAATAGGGGTAAGAAATTGGACAATTCAGGTTCAAAGGCAGTTCGTTCCTTATAGGAGTGGTTGGTGTATTCCGTAGTTCTAGCGATTGGATTTCACTTAAAACTAAACGAATGACTCCTCCCACCATATTATGATGATGCCCAAGTTTTGGGCTCGATCGGAAATCCATAGGGGTAAGAAATTGGACAATTCAATTTCAAAGGCAGTTCATTCCGAGTTGGTGTTGTTGGTGTATTGCGTAGTTCTAGCAATTGGATTTCAGCCAAAACTCACCAAATGACTCCTCCCACTATATTTTGACAATGCCCAAGTTTTGGGCTCGATCCGAAATCCATAGGTGTCAGAAAGTGGACAATTCATGTTCAAAGGCAGTTTGTCCTTCCTTATAGGAGTGGTTGGTGTATGCCGTAGTTCTAGCGATTGGATTTCACTCAAAACCCACCAAATGACTCCTCCCACCATATTATTATGATGCCCAAGTTTTGGGCACAATCGGAAATCAATAGGGGTAAGAAATTGTACAATTCATGTTCAAACGCAGTTCGTTCCTTATAGGAGTGGTTGGTGTATTTCGTAGTTCTAGCGATTGGATTTCACTCAAAACTCACCAAATGACTCCCACCATATTATGATGGTGCCCAAGTTTGGGCACGATCGGAAATCAATAGGGGTAAGAAATTGTACAATTCATGTTCAAACGCAGTTCGTTCCTTATAGGAGTGTTTGGTGTATTCCGTAGTTCTAGCATTTGGATTTCACACAAAACTCACCAAATGACTCCTCCCACCATATTATGATGATGCCCAAGTTTTGGGCTCGATCGGAAATCCATAGGTGTAAGAAATTGGACAATTCAATTTCAAAGGCAGTTCATTCCGAGTTGGTGTTGTTGGTGTATTGCGTAGTTCTAGCAATTGGATTTCAGCCAAAACTCACCAAATGACTCCTCCCACTATATTTTGACAATGCCCAAGTTTTGGGCTCGATCCGAAATCCATAGGTGTCAGAAAGTGGACAATTCATGTTCAAAGGCAGTTTGTCCTTCCTTATAGGAGTGGTTGGTGTATGCCGTAGTTCTAGCGATTGGATTTCACTCAAAACCCACCAAATGACTCCTCCCACCATATTATTATGATGCCCAAGTTTTGGGCACAATCGGAAATCAATAGGGGTAAGAAATTGTACAATTCATGTTCAAACGCAGTTCGTTCCTTATAGGAGTGGTTGGTGTATTTCGTAGTTCTAGCGATTGGATTTCACTCAAAACTCACCAAATGACTCCTCCCACCATATTTTGATGATGCCCAAGTTTTGGGCTCGATCGGAAATCAATAGGGGGTAAGAAATTGGACAATTCAAGTTCGAAGGCAGTTCGTTCCTTCCTTATAGGAGTGGTTGGTGTATTCCGTAGTTCTAGCGATTGGATTTCACTGAAAACTCACCAAATAACTCCTCCAACCATGTTATGACGATGCCCAGGTTTTGGGCTAGATCGGAAATCAATAGTGGTAGGAAATTGGACAATTCAAGTTCAAAGGCAGTTCGTTCCTTCCTTATAGGAGTGGTTGGTGTATTCCGTAGTTCTAGCGATTGGATTTCACTCAAAACTTTCCAATTGACTCTTCCCACCATATTATGATGATGCCCAAGTTTTGGGCTCGATCGGAAGTTCAATGGGGTAAGAAATTGGACAATTCAAGTTCGATGACAGTTCGTTCCGAATTGGAGTGGTTGGTTTATTGCATAGTTCTAGCGACTGGATTTATCGCAAAACTCACCAAATGACTCCTCCCACCATATTATGATGATGCCCAAGTTTTGGGCTCGATCGGAAATCAATAGGGGCAAGAAATTGGACAATTCAGGTTCAAAGGCGGTTCGTTCCTTACAGGGGTGGCTGGTGTATTCCGTAGTTCTAGCGATTGAATTTCACTCAAAACTCACCCAATAACTCCTCCCACCATATTATGATGATGCCCAAGTTTTGGGCTCGATCGGAAACCAATAGGGGTAAGATATTGGACAATTCAGGTTCAAAGGCAGTTCGTTCCTTATAGGAGTGGTTGGTGTATTCCGTAGTTCTAGCGATTGGATTTCACTCAAAACTCACCAAATGACTCCTCCCACCATGTTATGATGATGCCCGAGTTTTAGGCTCGATCGGAAGTCCATAGGGGTAAGAAACTGGACAATTCAAGTTCGAAGACAGTTCATTCCGAATTGGAGTGGTTGGTGTATTGCATAGTTCTAGTGATTGGATTTCACTCAAAACTCACCAAATGACTCCTCCCACCATATTATGATGATGCCCAAGTTTTGGGCTCGCTTGGAAATCAATAGGAGTAAGAAAGTGGACAATTCAGGTTCAAAGGAAGTTCGTTCCTTATAGGAGTGGCTGGTGTATTCCGTAGTTCTAGCGGTTGGATTTCACTCAAAATTCACCAAATGACTCCTCCCACCATATTATGATGATGCAAAACTTTTCGGCTCGATCGGAAATCAATAGGGGTAAGAAATTGGACAATTCAAATTCAAAGGCAATTCGTTCCGAATTGGAGTGGTTAGTGTATTGTATAGTTCTAACAATTGGATTTTACTCAAAACTCACCGAATGACTCCTCGCAAAATATTATGATGATGCCCAAGTTTTGGGCTCGATCGGAAATCAATAGGGGTAAGAAATTGGGCTAATCAGGTTCAAAGGAAGTTCGTTCCTTATAGGATTGGTTGGGGTATTCCGTAGTTCTAGCGATTGGTTTTCGCTCACAACTCACCAAATGACTCCTCCCACCATATTATGATGATGCCCAGGTTTAGGGCTCGCTCAAAAATGAATTGGGGTAAGAAATTGGACAATTCAGTTTCGAAGGCAAGTCGTTCCTTATAGGAGTGGTTGGAGTATTCCATAGCCCTAGCGATTGGATTTCACTCACAACTTACCAAATGACTCCTCCCAACATATTAGGATGATGCCCAAGTTTTGAGCTCGATCGGAAATCAATAGGGGTAAGAAATTGGACAATTCAGGTTGAAAGGCAATTCGTTCCTTACAGGAGTGGTTCTTGTATTCCGTAGTTCTAGCGATGGGAGTTCACTTAAAACTCACCAAATGACTCCTCCCACCATATTATGATGATGCCCAAGTTTTGGGCTCGATCAGAAATCAATATGGGTAAGAAATTGGACAATTCAGGTTCAAAGGCAGTTCGTTCCGTAGTTCTAGCGATTGGATTTCACTCAAAACTCACCAAACGACTCCTCCCACCAAATGACTTCTCCCACTATAGTATGTTGTTGCCCAAGTTTTGGGCCCGATCGGAAATCCGTAGGTGTAAGAAATTGGACAATTCAAGTTGAAAGGCAGTTCGTTCAGAATTGGACTGGTTGGTGTATTCCGTAGTTCTAGCGATTGGATTTCACTCAAAACTCATCAAATGACTCCTCCCACCATATAATGATGATGCCCAAGTTTTGGGCTCGATCGGAAATCAATAGGGGTAAGAAATTGGACAATTCAGGTTCAAAGGCAATTCGTTCCTTATAGGAGTGGTTGGTGTAGTCTGTGGTTCTAGCGATTGGATTTCACTTAATTCTCACCAAATGACTCCTCCCCCTATATTATGATGATGTCCAAGTTTTGGGCTCGACCGGAAATCAATAGGGGTAAGAAATTGGACAATTCAGGTTCAAACGCAGTTCGTTCCTTATAGGAGTGGTTGGCGTATTCCGTAGTTCTAGCATTTGGATTTCACACAAAACTCACCAAATGACTCCTCCCACCATATTATGATGATGCCCATGTTTTGGGCTCGATCGGAAATCCATAGGTGTAAGAAATTGGACAATTCAATTTCAAAGGCAGTTCATTCCGAGTTGGAGTTGTTGGTGTATTGCATAGTTCTAGCGATTGGATTTCAGCCAAAACTCACCAAATGACTCCTCCCACTATATTTTGACAATGCCCAAGTTTTGGGCTCGATCCGAAATCCAAAGGTGTCAGAAAGTGGACAATTCATGTTCAAAGGCAGTTTGTCCTTCCTTATAGGAGTGGTTGGTGTATGCCGTAGTTCTAGCGATTGGATTTCACTCAAAACCCACCAAATGACTCCTCCCACCATATTATGATGATGCCCAAGTTTTGGGCACGATCGGAAATCAATAGGGGTAAGACATTGGACAATTCAGGTTCAAAGGCAGGTCGTTCCTTATAGGAGTGGTTGTTGTATTCCGTAGTTCTAGCGATTGGATTTCACTCAAAACTCACCAAATGACTCCTCCCACCATATTGTGATGATGCCCTAGTTTTGGGCTCGATCAGAAATCAGTAGGGGTAAGAAATTGGACAATTCAGGTTCAAAGGCAGTTCGTTCCTTATAGGGGTGGCTGGTGTATTCCATAGTTCTAGCGATTGAATTTCACTCAAAACTCACCAAATGACTCCTCCCACCATATTATGATGATGCCCAAATTTTGGGCTCGATCGGAAATCAATAGGGGTAAGAAATTGGACAATGCAAGTTCAAGGGCTGTTCGTTCCTTCCTTATAGGAGTGGTTGGTGTATTCCGTAGTTCTAGCGTTTGGATTTCACACAAAACTCACCAAATGACTCCTCCCGCCATATTATGATGATGCCTAAGTTTTGGGCTCAATCGGAAATCAATAGGGGTAAGAAATTGGGCAATTCAGTCTCATAGGCAGTTCGTTCCTTATAGGAGTGGTTGGTGTATTCCGTAGTTCTACCAATTGGATTTCACTCAAAACTCATCAAATGACTCCTCCCACCATATAATGATGATGCCCAAGTTTTGGGCTCGATCGGAAATCAATAGGGGTAAGAAATTGGACAATTCAGGTTCAAAGGCAATTCGTTCCTTATAGGAGTGGTTGGTGTAGTCTGTGGTTCTAGCGATTGGATTTCACTTAATTCTCACCAAATGACTCCTCCCCCTATATTATGATGATGTCCAAGTTTTGGGCTCGACCGGAAATCAATAGGGGTAAGAAATTGGACAATTCAGGTTCAAAGGCAGTTCGTTCCTTATAGGAGTGGTTGGTGTATTCCGTAATTCTGGCGATCGGATTTCACTCAAAACTCACCAAATGACTCCTCCCACCATATTATGATGCTGCCCAAGTTTTATGCTCAATTCAAGTTCGAAAACAGTTCGTTACGAACTGGAGTGGTTGGTTTATTGCGTAGTTCTAGCGATTGTATTTCACTCAAAACTCACCAAATGACTCCTCCCACCATATTATGATGATGCCCAAGTTTTGGGCTCGTTCAGAAATCAATAGGGGTAAGAAATTGACCAATTCAGGTTCAAATGCAGTTCGTTCCTTATAGGAGTTGTTGGTGTATTCCGTAGTTCTAGCGATTGGATTTCACTCAAAACTCACAAAATGACTCCTCCCACCATATTATGATGATGCCCAAGTTTTGGGCTCGATCGGAAATCAATAGGGGTAAGAAATTGGACAATTCAGGTTCAAAGGCAGTTCGTTCCTTATAGGAGTGGTTGGTGTATTCCGTAATTCTAGCGATCGGATTTCACTCAATACTCACCAAATGACTCCTCCCACCATATTATGATGATGCCCAAGTTTTGGGCTCGATCGGAAATCCATAGGGTTAAGTAATTGGATAAGTCAAGTTCGAAGACAGTTTGTTCCGAATTGGGGTGGTTGGTGTATTGCATAGTTGTAGCGATTGGATTTCACTCAAAACTCACCAATTGATTCCTCCCACCATATTATGATGATGCCCAAGTTTTGGGCTCGATCGGAAATCAGTAGGTGTAAGAAATTGGACAATTCAATTTCAAAGGCAGTTCGTTCCACATAGGAGTGGCTGGTGTACTCCGTAGTTCTAACGATTGGATTTCACTCAAAACCCACCAAATGACTCCGCCCACCATATGATGATGATTCCCAAGTTTTGGGCTCGATCGGAAATCAATAGGGGTAAGAAATTGGACAATTCAGGTTCAAAGGCAGTTCCTTCCTTATAATAGTGGTTGGTGTATTCCGTGGTTCTATCGATTGGATTTCACTCAAAACTCACCAAATGACTCTTCCCACCATATTATGATGATGCCCAAGTTTTGGGCTCGATCGAAAATCAATAGGGGTAAGAAATTGGACAATTCAGGTTCAAAGGCAGTTCGTTCCTTATAGGGGTGGCTGGTGTATTCCGTAGTTCTAGCGATTGAATTTCACTCAAAAATCACCAAATGACTCCTCCCGCCATATTATGACGATACCCAAGTTTGGGCTCGATCGGAAATCAATAGGGGTAAGAAATTGGCCAATTCAGGTTCAAAGGCAGTACGTTCCTTATAGGAGTGGTTGGTGTATTCCGTAGTTCTAGAGATTGGATTTCTCTGAAAACTCACCAAATGACTCCTCCCACCATATTATGATGATGCCCAAATTTTGGGCTCGATCGGAAATCAATAGGGTTTAGAAATTGGACAATTCAAGTTCAAAGGCAGTTCGTTCCTTCCTTATAGGAGTGGTTGGTGTATTCCGTAGTTCTACCAATTGGATTTCACTCAAAACTCACCAAATGACTCCTCCCACCATATTATGATGATGCCCAAGTTTTGGGCTCGATCGGAAATCAATAGGGGTAAGAAATTGGACAATTCAGGTTCAAAGGCAGTTCGTTCCTTATAGGAATGGTTGGTGTATTCCGTAGTTCTAGCGATCGGATTTCACTCAAAACTCACCAAATGACTCCTCCCGCCGTATTATGAAGATGCCCAAGTTTTGGGCTCGATCGGAAATCCATAAAGGTAAGAAATTGGACAATTCAAGTTCGAAGACAGTTCGTTACGAACTGCAGTGGTTGGTGTATTGCATAGTTCTAGCGGTTGGATTTCACTCATAACTCACCAATTGACTACTCCCACCATATTATGATGATATCTAAGTTTTGGGCTCGATCAGAAATCAATAGGGGTAAGAAATTGGACAATTCATGTTCGAAGGCAGTTCGTTCCTTATAGGAGTGGTTGGTGTATTGCATAGTTCTAGCGATTGGATTTCACTCAAAACTCACGAAATGACTCCTCCCACCATATTATGATGCTGCCCAAGTTTTGGGCTCGATCGGAAATCCATTGGGGTAAGAAATTGGACAATTCAAGTTCGAAGGCAATTCGTTCCGAATTGCAGTGGTTGGTGTATTGCATAGTTCTAGCGATTGGATTTCACTCAAAACTCACCAAATGACTACTCCCACCATATTATGATAATGCCCAAGTTTTGGGCTCGATCGGAAATCCATCGGAGTAAGAAATTGGACAATTCAAGTTCGAAGGCAGTTCGTTCCGAATTGGAGTGGTTGGTGTATTGCATAGTTCTAGCGATTGGATTTCACTCAAAACTCACCAAATGACTACTCCCACCATATTATGATTCCCAAGTTTTGGGCTCGATCAGAAATCAATAGGGGTAAGAAATTGGACAATTCAGGTTCAAAGGCAGTTTGTTCCTTATAGGAGTGGTTGGTGTATTCCGTAGTTCTAGCGATTGGATTTCACTCAAAGCTCACCAAATGACTCCTCCCCCCATATTATGATGATGCCCAAGTTTTGGGCTCGATCGGAAATCAATAGGGGTAAGAAATTGGACAATTCAGGTTCAAAGGCGTTCGTTCCTTATAGGAGTTGTTGGTGTATTCCGTACTTCTGGCGATTGGATTTCACTCAAAACTCACCAAATGACTCCTCCCACCATATTATGATGATGCCCAAGTTTTGGGCTTGATCGGAAATCCATAGGGGTAAAAAATTGGACAATTCGAGTTCGAAGGCAGTTCGTTTCGAATTGGAGTGGTTGGTGTATTGCATAGTTCTAGCAATTGGATTTCACTCAAAACTCACCAAATGACTCCTCCCACCATATTATGATGATGCCCAAGTTTTGGGCTCGATCGGAAATCCATAGGGGTAAGAAATTGGACAATTCAAGTTCGAAGGCAGTTCGTTCCGAATTGGAGTGGTTGGTGTATTGCATAGTTCTAGCGGTTGGATTTCACTCAAAACTCACCAATTGACTACTCCCACCATATTATGATGATGCCTAAGTTTTGGGCTCGATCAGAAATCAATAGGGGTAAGAAATTGGACAATTCAGGTTCATAGGCAGTTCGTTCCTTTTAGGAGTGGTTGGTGTATTCTGTACTTCTAGCGATTGGATTTCACTCAAAACTCACCAAATGACTCATCCCACCATATTATGATGATGCCCAAGTTTTGGGCTTCATCGGAAATCCATAGGGGTATGAAATTGGACAATTCAACTTCGAAGGCAGTTCGTTTCGAATTGGAGTGGTTGGTGAATTGCATAGTTCTAGCAATTGGGTTTCACTCAAAACTCACCAAATGACTCCTCCCACCATATTATGATGATGCCCAAGTTTTGGGCTCGATCGGAAATCAATAGGGGTAAGAAATTGGACAATTCAGGTTCAAAGGCGTTCGTTCCTTATAGGAGTTGTTAGTGTATTCCGTGCTTCTAGCGGTTGGATTTCACTCAAAACTCACCAAATGACTCCTCCCACCATATTATGATGATGCCCAAGTTTTGGGCTCGATCGGAAATCAATAGGGGTAAGAAATTGGACAATTCCGGTTCAAAGGCGTTCGTTCCTTATAGGAGTTGTTAGTGTATTCCGTTCTTCTAGTGATTGGATTTCACTCAAAACTCTCCAAATGACTCCTCCCACCATATATGATGATGCCCAAGTTTTGGGCTCGATCGGAAATCAATAGGGGTAAGAAATTGGACAATTCAGGTTCATAGGCAGTTCGTTCCTTTTAGGAGTGGTTGGTGTATTCCGTAGTTCTAGCGATTGGATTTCACTCAAAACTCACCAAATGACTCCTCCCACCTTATTATGATGATGCCCAAGTTTTGGGCTCGATCGGAAATCAATAGGGGTAAGAAATTGGACAATTCAGGTTCAAAGGCGTTCGTTCCTTATAGGAGTTGTTAGTGTATTCCGTAGTTCTAGCGATTGGATTTCAATCAAAACTCACCAAATGACTCCTCCCACCATATTATGATGATGCCCAAGTTTTAGGCTCGATCGGAAATCAATAGGGGTAAGAAATTGGACAATTCAGGTTCAAAGGCAGTTAGTTCCTTATAGGAGTGGTTGGTGTATTCCGTAGTTGTAGCGTTTGAATTTCACTCAAAACGCACCAAATGACTCCTCCCACCATACTATGATGATGCCCAAGTTTTGGGCTCGATCGGAAATCAATAGGGGCAAGAAATTGGACAATTCAGGTTCAAAGGCAGTTCGTTCCTTATAGGAGTGGTTGGTGTATTCTGTAGTTCTTGCGATTGGATTTCACTCAAAACTCACCAAATGACTCCTCCCACCATATTATGATGATACCCAAGTTTTGGGCTCGATCGGACATCCATAGGGGTAAGAAATTGGACAATTCAAGTTCGAAGGCAGTTCGTTCCGAATTGGAGTGGTTGGTGTACTGCATAGCTCTAGCGATTGGATTTCACTCAAACTCACCAAATGACTCCTCCCACCATTTTATGATGATGCCCAAGTTATGGGCTCAATCAGAAATCAATAGGGGTAAGAAATTGGACAATTCAGGTTCAAAGGCAGTTCGTTCCTTATAGGAGTGGTTGGCGTATTCCGTAGTTCTAGCGATTGGAATTCACTCAAGACTCACCAAATGACTCCTCCCACCATATTATGATGATGCCCAAGTTTTGGGCTCGATCAGAAATAAATAGGGTAAGAAATTGGACAATTCAGGTTCAAAGGCAGTTCGTTCCTTATAGGAGTGGTTGGTGTATTCTGTAGTTGATCGGTTCATAATTGTATATCATTTTGTACCCTTCTAGCTTATGATTTGGTTATGTTATTGAGTTAAACTTGTCCTTTTAATCCATTTTCTGTTTTGATAAGTCCATAATTTCATACACTTGCATGCCTTCTTTACTTAGTGATTTTGCTTAGTTTCTCTTTATTTTGAGTCACTTACCTCTGTTTGTGTGTTTTGTAGGTTAAGACAGCAAGAGATCACATTTGATGCAATCCATGCATGTTAAGGCCTGATTTGGGTGAATGGAAGAAGAGCTTAAAGACAAACAAATTTTGGCTACAGCCCCCTGCCAGCCCAGTTTCGTAGGTCAACTTCTTGGCCTTGGATCAGCTTTCTCTGGGGCTTGGATGAGGTGAAGATCTTCATGAGACTTGTTCCAATGGGTGTCTAGTACAACATATCCAAATTTCAGCCCAATTGGACATATGTGGAGTGCTTAGCCCGTCCAACACTCAACCTTGCTCAGCAGGATTTGCTGCTGCCAGCTTTTAGCCATGTGCCTCCTTTTAGCCATGTGCCTCACCCCAGCTGCAACTGACTTTGTACCCAACATAATGAGTGAAGTTGGGAGGCATTCCAGCTATGAATTTCTGAAGGAGCAAGTTGGTACATGCTGGAGCTATTAAAGAGAAGCATGTGCATGCATGTGAAGCTAGAGAAAGGAGAGAGAGAAGAATGAGGAATGATGAGAGGCATTTTTGCTTCAGCCTTTGAACATGGGAATTGAATTGGCAGATCACTTTGGAGCTGGAGATCAGCTTTTGAGCTATTAAAGAGAAGCATGTGCATGCATGTGAAGCAAAAAGAAAGAAATGAAATGAAATGAAGTCAATTCCAGTCTCTGTTCGGCAGCCAACTTTCAAGGCCCAAAACGCACACTTCTACTGCTCCGATGGGAATACTTTCTTCATAGAAGTTGTTCCAATGGGTGTCTAGTATAACATATCCAAATGTGAGCCCCATTGGATAAGTTTTGAAACCTCTGGCCTTCCTACACCAAGCCTGGTTCAGAAAACTCGTTTTTTCAGCAACCAAAAGGCAACCACATGGGTTGGCAGCAAAAGGCAACCACATGGGTTGGCAGAAAAACTGATCACCTTTGAACCCATGTGATGAAAGCTTGTGCAGCAGCAAAAGATGAAGGATGGTGTGGGATTTCATCATGTTGTTCCTCCTTCTTAGCCCTATAAATAGGGAAGCCTTCAAGCTTCAAAACACACCCCAAGGGGGGGAGCTCTCAAACACTTCTCTAGAGCTCCCCTCCCTTCTCTCCCTCAAATTCTCTTATTTCTCTTTCTAGTTTTCAATTGTTGTAATGAAATATTGGTGCTGAAATTCTACTTAAGTTTTTCTTTGTTCCACTCTACTTTTCATTGTTATGTAAATTCTTTTCTTTAGTTTCAAGTTTGATTAGTTTCCAAGTTTCAATTATGGTTTTTGTTCTTATTCATTATGCTTATAAGTTAATATGCTAGTTTGAATGATTGATCACCATTTAGGCTTGCATGTTAGCTATCTTGGTTTGAATTAAGAGTAGACACCATGCTTTAATTCGAATTGAACTATGAATAGGAAGAGTATGTATGGACATTCGACAACAGGGATTAGATACATGCTTGGTTGTTTAAATTGTTCGTCTATGCTTAATGGGTTCCTAATGCTTAATTTTAGGTTAGACAACAAATGATCAAATTAGGGAATTAGGAACACAAGGTTAGAACCAGACACCATGGCCTAATCATACTTTAGCTAGAATAAATCCGTTAATCTAATTGAACTTGGGAACTTATTTGCTTGAGTTATTTCCTTTTCTTGTTTATTTATTTTCTTTTTCATTTCTGTTTTGTGTAGGAGAAATGAATTGAATCATTCAATCACCAATCCTCGTGGGATCGACCTCGCACTTACATATGCTATACTACCAACGGCTAGTGCACTTGCGAGTATCACAAGTTGAGGATGCAGCTGAATCTATTTTGGTGCAGTGAATCCGAAGCAACAAGTTTTTGGCGCCGTTGCCGGGGATTGGCAACATAGTTTGGTTCTATTTCTTTCCCTACTTGTTTTATTTTTATTTTTCATTTTCATGTTTTTCTAGACAATTTCTTGTTTTAAAGTTAATGACGTTAATGGACAAGTTGTGTTTGTAGTCCAACAGAAAAGGACAATTGCCCAACAAGCAAGAGAACTGGGTTTAAGTCCCAGCTTACACAACCCATTGGTGCTTGTTGCTTTGAAGCATGGAATTGGATTTGTGTGTTGTTTTTAGCAATTTAGGATAGCTTAATAACAATGGAGAGAGATGGCAACCTCAATCATAAGAATGGGAAGTGTGGAGCAATGGAGAAGTCGCGACCTCCAAGTGCATCCACGCTCAACCTACTCGCTTCAAGGGGGAGCATTTCAATCCTTTCTCTTATCTGAATTTTGTTTATTTCTGTAATTGTTTTTGCCTTTTGGTCCACGCAGAGTTCTTTGTTTTTCTGTTCTGAATCCAACCATATAAAGAACGTAAATTTGGACTTACAGTCGGAAAGTTATAGCCTAAAAACTGAACAGAGGTCGAAGCTGAAAAACATAGAAACGAATCTGTCCAAATGGTGATATATAGGTGATAGAAAGTGCTGTTTGTGTTTTTCTTTGGTTTCTTGGTTTGTTTCTTTTAGTACAACATTTTATTTCGTTTGTTTTGAGTTTGTTTAGAGTACTTAGTTCATTTTCGTTTATGGTTTGTTGTTTCATATTATCTTAATTTGTTTTTGTTTCTTTTTCTTACGAGAATATCTTTAAAAAATTTATAAAAAAATAAATAAATTATTTTTTATATGAGCTAACTTTTGGTCACTCCAGTAAGCACTTCCGTCAATACAGTGTCTAGGAGTTCTTTAGGCGACACCTTCGGTGTCTAAGAAGTTTGGGTTTTAAGCGGGACCATTGTGACCCCTCCAACCTTCCTCCGGATCCCCTGGCTGTGTTTTCTGAGGCCCTTAACTGGTCATCCGTGAGTTGCTTGTATATTCGTGTGTTTTTTAAATTAAGTTTTTATATATATATATATATATATATATTTATTTTCTTTGTTTTCTTTTCTGTTGAGTCTTTGTTTTTGTTTTTGTTTGTTAAGTTAGTTCATGTATTCATTTACGTGGTTTGGTTAGTTAGTTTATTTCTAAGTGTTTAAAACACATTTTTATTTAATTTCAAACGTTGCATAAAAAACAAAAAACAAAAAAAACAATTATAAAAAAAAAAAAACAATAAAATAAAAAACAACTTCATCTTCATCATCTTCTTCATCATCTTCTTCATCTTCTTCATCTTCATCATCCTCACGGCTTGCCTCTATTGTCTCGCACTTGTAGAATCTGCAGCAGCTCTACATGGTCCTCATTCTTTCTCTGCAGTGCTTTCCACATACTGATTGGCACAGTAGAGCCGCTTCTGCAAGTCCAACCACCATAGCCTTCAAGGAAGCCACCTCCTCGCTCAGAGCTCCACACTCTCGTGTTCTTGCTAGTAGGCGCAAGCCCAGATTTGTGGCCGAGACCGCTTGGAGCGCAGTATAAAGTGTGGACTCGTCCACTGTCTCCTTGTCAGACCTGTGTGCTATATGCCAATGATCTGCCGGTGTGAGCTTGCTGCCAATCATGCCTCCCAGCAGCACTGCTCTGTTCGGCCTTGCCTCAGCACAGATCGGTATTGCCTCAGCAAAGTTTGAGGCCGTGCCGTGATGATATGAAGAGTTTGGGAAGACAGGGGTTGGAGGAGCCCTTATCTGGGCATTTGGTGGTGCAAGGGAAAGCTCAAGGTTGAGATCATCAAGGTGAGTGCATGAGGATGCCATTTGTTTTGCTTATGATTTTTTTTGATGTTTTTCTTTGAGTTTGCAGGAAGAAAATGCTGGGTATCATCCGTTTGCAGAGGCGTGGTTAAATAGACATATGCTGATGAGAGAGAGCCAACACCATTTCGGATTTCCCGGGCATGCTCGACCTAATCGCTTCAAGGGGGAGCACCTTTAATTTCACTTTACTTTTCTTTTTTCCGTGTTTTCTGGTGTTTTATGTTTTTGCCCGTTACTTTCATTTTCTAGAGCTTTGTGTTTTTTGCCTTTCCCTTTCGGCTATCATCTTTATTTTATTTTAGTTAGGGAACTGTGCTTTCTTTTCTGTTTTGTCGTCTTCGTTTGATTTAAGTTTGGGAAGTGTGTTTTCTTTTTCTTTTTCTTTTTCCTTATGCAAATTTACTCTTTATTTCCAAAACAAAATAACAAAAAACAAAACAACCAAAAAAAATAAGATAAAATAAAAACAACAATTGCAGTAGAAATCATTTCTTCACAGTGCTCGGTGTCTCGACCATTGGAGCTTTGAGTTTGGCCCTCTGGCTGTCCTCTTCCGGGGCTTCACGCACAGCCTCTTGGGGTCATCACTCGAGCTCCCAAAGATCGCAATCTTAGCTTGAGCGTAACTGCTCTCGTGATCTGCTTGCTTGCGTTTACCCTGGTCGGTTTAGGTCCTCCAGCTGCTTTCTCATGTCGCGAGAATACAACTCTACCCTCTGTTGATAGGTTTCTATTCTCGTCCCGCAATACTTCTAGCTGGTGTCGATTCACCTCCACTATCCTTGCCCTCTCCCTTTTCAAGCTTTTTATAGCACTGACACTCTTCAACCATACTTCGCTCCGCCGCCAACTGACTTTTCAGCACCTCTACCTCATGGGACTTCGCAAGTAGGCGATGACCCAAACTTGCAACACATGCTGCACTCTGCACGCTCAGTGCCATGGCATCACTAGCGACCCGTTGTCATCCCTTGTCCCGAACACGCGTATATCTTTAGGAGTCACTAGATTTCTGCCCACTCCAATGGCAACATCGTTGTCCAGGAGTATTGAGTCAGTTACTGTCACAGGCCCCCTTGCGGAGGCAAAGTAGGGCATCCATACTGGTGCCGCTGCTTGGCCCGTGTCTGAGTCGGTGGAGCTAGGTTGAGATCCAACGAAAATGGGTAGGAGAGGCCATTTGATTTCTCACTCGTTTCTTTTCTTCTTCTTTTCTTCTTTTCTCTTTTGTGTGTTTCTGAGTTTGTGTTTTTTTTCACCCTTTTTTTACCTTTTATAGACTTAGTCTGCTAAACCCTAGCCGCGCGGTTCTGAGTTCCTTGCTGCCCTTACGGCTTATCTCTATATGTCGCCGCACCCATTTCCCAACTCCCCTTAATTGCATTTTCACCTTTCACACCTTCAAAGTGAGGAAGTCGTCGCGGCTTCCTACGAAGCCAATAATTCTGGCTTAGGAATGTGGGAGGGGCCTCTGCTTGTGACACGTCCCTCACTTGTGTCTCGTGACTCACAGGAGCGAGACATCAGGGCCCATTTGTTTTTTTTTTTTTTTTCTGAATTCTCGCTCCTTTGTGCTTCTGACAACGTTTCTTTTTTTTTTATTTTTTATTTATTTTTATTTTTATTTTATTTTATTTTCCTCTTTTGGGCTTTTGTTTGGGTTGAGTTTTCAATAGGTTTGGGGTTCCAAGGGGTTTTGGATTTGCGTAGGACTGTTGCTAGGGTTTACTATTTTGTTTGTTTTTGTTTTCGCAACTGTGTGTAGTTTTAATTATTGTTTGTTCTTTTTTTACTTGCTTTAATCCCTTTCATTTCTTGTTTTAACATTGCTGATGCCTAAATTCTTCAACATTGAGGTCAATGTTTATTTAAGTTTGGGAAGGGATAGCAAGTCTTTTTCGTTTCACTTAAATTCTTGCTTCTTTTATTTTGTTTTCGTTTCAGTTTTGAGTCACCTTCCGAACACTTATGATGAGATTGTGATGAATGTTTGCATGACTTAATAAAAATTGGATTTCATTTATTATTTTAGTATTAAAAAAAAAAAATTTGGCATTGTTCTAGCATGATATGTTCAAAATATTGCACTTGCCATTTGTTTCATAATTCTCCAGTTAAAGGATTTGCATGACCCAAAGAATTGTATCAAGCATAATTAGACTTATATAACCATAATGTGAGCTTTTGAGCCTTGTGCTTCATTTCATGAGTGTTATACACATACTCTTATTTTCTTGTCATCAAAGTTGTTGTTTGATCTCATTATTCATTGATTTGGTTGAACACTTAAAAGTCATTCATTCTTATGCAATTTGATTTCATGACATTTAAGAAGTGATATTAAGGCCCTCTTTGGATCGTTTGTGCCTTTCAAGCTAACCTTATGCATGCTTAAGGATTTTCCATTGTTAACCATTTTGAGCCTACAAGTAAACCTTTTCTTTCATTTTACCAATTATTTCCTCTTAGCCCGAAAAACAAATTTACCTTTTAAGGAACTCATGAGCTTAATTTGGATGTGTTTTTCATGCTAAGTTTGGGAAGGGATATTACGAAAAAAAAAAAAAAAAAAAAAAAAAAGAAAGAACTTCACTCAATTGGTGAAAGAAAAGAAAAAAAAAATTGTGATTAAGTGGTGGTTGATTGAAAATTCATTTTTGGGCCTTCAAAAATAATTGTTGTTTGGAAAGGAGTGTAAACATTGTAAATGAAGGTATAAGGAGTTTTGATCATGTAAAAGAAAAAATCTAATCGTGATGATTCGAAGTCTTGTAAACAATTTTTTATGCTCTTATTTTGAGTTCCTTGGACTTTGTTTATCCATACCTTTCATTTCTCACTCACCTTACACCCTTGGCCCCATTACAACCTATAATAAAGACCTAAATTGATCTTAAATGTCATATGGTTGAATTGCATGCATTTTCTTACTTTTAAGTGTTTGGCATCCTTCTTGAGATCATATTAATGCAAGTTCTTCATCTTCCATTTTGAGTTAAGTCCTTATGGTTTAACTCTAATCTCATGTTTATAACTGAGTGTTGCATTGTAGCCCTCTTCTGAGTGATTCATTTGTGAGAGGACAACTTTGGTGAGATTTGAAGTTGCATTTGTGCTTGGTATGATTTTTGAAATTGTGTGAAAACTAAGATTGGGGAATTTGTTGCATTTGGCTATCACACTACTACACTTTGAGCATGTTGTGTTTTGAACTTTGCCCCTTGTAAATAATGTCTAAAATTGAGTTTTTAACTTTTGAGTCATGTGCATGAGTCATTTCTTTCAGAAAATGTTCGGAAATTGTTTTGAGTTTTATTTTTATTTATTTTTATTTTTTTTGTTTTTGTAATTATTTTGTTTTTGTGTTTCTTTTATTTTGCTTAAGGACTAACAAATCTAATAAGTTTTCTAACACACTTTGTTTTGTAGAGTTAGTAAACGTTTGTGGTATCGTTTCTGTTCACCCTCAGGAGACACAACTCCTCCTCCTAGGGATGCCTAGAGGTTTAAAGGCTTTGCATATGCTCAATGCAATCGAGTTACCTGCGGAAGTGGTTTAGTTAATTCTTGTTTTGTTTTTAACTTTGTTTTGTGTTGTTTTGCTCGAGGACTAGCAAAATCTAGGTTTGGAGGTCGGTTTGATCGGTTCATTTGTGTTTGTACCCTTCTAGCTTAGATTTGGTTATGTTATTGAGTTAAACTTGTCCTTTTAATCCATTTTCTGTTTTGATAAGTCCATAATTTCATACACTTGCATGCCTTCTTTACTTAGTGATTTGCTTAGTTTTCTTTATTTTGAGTCACTTACCTCTGTTTGTGTGTTTTGTAGGTTAAGACAGCAAGAGATCACATTTGATGCAATCCATGCATGTTAAGGCCTGATTTGGGTGAATGGAAGAAGAGCTTAAAGACAAACAAATTTTGGCTACAGCCCCTGCCAGCCCAGTTTCGTAGGTCAACTTCTTGGCCTTGGATCAGCTTTCTCTGGGGCTTGATGAGGTGAAGATCTTCATGAGACTTGTTCCAATGGGTGTCTAGTACAACATATCCAAATTTCAGCCCAATTGGACAATGTGGAGTGCTTAGCCCGTCCAACACTCAACCTTGCTCAGCAGGATTTGCTGCTGCCAGCTTTTAGCCATGTGCCTCCTTTTAGCCATGTGCCTCACCCCAGCTGCAACTGACTTTGTACCCAACATAATGAGTGAAGTTGGGAGGCATTCCAGCTATGAATTTCTGAAGGAGCAAGTTGGTACATGCTGGAGCTATTAAAGAGAAGCATGTGCATGCATGTGAAGCTAGAGAAAGAGAGAGAATGAGGAATGATGAGCATTTTTGCTTCAGCCTTTGAACATGGGAATTGAATTGGCAGATCACTTTGGAGCTGGAGATCAGCTTTTGAGCTATTAAAGAGAAGCATGTGCATGCATGTGAAGCAAAAAGAAAAAATGAAATGAAATGAAGTCAATTTCAGTCTCTGTTTGGCAGCCAACTTTCAAGGCCCAAAACCACACTTCTACTGCTCTGATGGGAATACTTTCTTCATAGAAGTTGTTCCAATGGGTTGTCTAGTATAACATATCCAAATTTGAGCCCCATTGGATACGTTTTGAAACCTCTGGCCTTCCTACACCAAGCCTGGTTCAGAAAACTCATTTTTTCAGCAACCAAAAGGCAACCACATGGGTTGGCAGAAAACTGATCACCTTTGAACCCATGTGATGAAAGCTTGTGCAGCAGCAAAAGATGAAGGATGGTGTGGGATTTCATCATGTTGTTCCTCCCTCTTAGCCCTATAAATAGAGAAGCCTTCAAGGTTCAAAACACACCCCCAAGGGGGGGCTCTCAAACACTTCTCTAGAGCTCCCTCCCTTCTCTCCCCTCAAATTCTCTTAGTTTCTCTTTCTAGTTTTCAATTGTTGTAATGAAATATTGGTGCTGAAATTCTACTTAAGTTTTTCTTTGTTCCACTTTACTTTTCATTGTTATGTAATTCTTTTCTTAGTTTCAAGTTTGATTAGTTTCCAAGTTTCAATTATGGTTTTTTTCTTATTCATTATGCTTATAAGTTAATATGCTAGTTTGAATGATTGATCACCATTTAGGCTTGCATGTTAGCTATCTTGGTTTGAATTAAGAGTAGACACCATGCTTTAATTCGAATTGAACTATGAATAGGAAGAGTATGTATGGACATTCGACAACAGGGATTAGATACATGCTTGATTGTTTAAATTGTTCGTCTATGCTTAATGGGTTCCTAATGCTTAATTTTAGGTTAGACAACAAATGATCAAATTAGGGAATTAGGAACACAAGGTTAGACCAGACACCATGGCCTAATCATACTTTAGCTAGAATAATCCGTTAATAATTGAACTTGGGAACTTATTTGCTTGAGTTATTTCCTTTTTCTTGTTTTATTTATTTTCTTTTTCATTTCTGTTTTGTGTAGGAGAAATGAATTGAATCATTCAATCACCAATCCTCGTGGGATCGACCTCGCACTTACATATGCCTACCAAACGGCTCGTGCACTTGCGAGTATCACAAGTTGAGGATGCAGCTGAATCTATTTTGGTGCAGTGAATCCGAAGCAACAGTAGTTCCAGCGATTGGATTTTCACTCAAAACTCACCAAATGACTCCTCCACCATATTGATGATGCCCAAGTTTGGCTCGATAGGAAATTCATAGGGGTAAAAAATTGGACAATTCAAGTTCGAAGGCAGTTCGTTCCGAATTGGAGTGGTTGTGATTGCATAGTTCAGCGATTGGATTTCACTCAAAACTCACCAAATGAGTCCTCCCACCATATTATGATGATGCCCAAGTTTTGGGCTCGATCAGAAATCAATCGGGGAAAGAAATTGGACAATTCATGTTCGAATGCAGTTCGTTACTTATAGGAGTGGTGGTGTATTCCGTAGTTCTAGCGATTGGATTTCACACTCAAAACTCACCAAACTCCTCCCACCATATTATGACGATGCCCAAGTTTTGGCTCGATCGGAAATCCATAGGGGTAAGAAATTGGACAATTCAAGTTTGAAGGCAGTTCGTCCAAATTGGAGTGGTTAGTGTATTGCCTAGTATTAGCGATTGGATTTCACTCAAAATTCTCCAAATGACTCCTCCCGCCATATTACGATGATGCCCAAGTTTTGGGCTCGATCGGAAATCCATAGGTGTAGAAATTGGACAATCAGGTTCAAAGGCCCAATAGGAGTGGTTGGTGTATTCTGTAGTTCTAGCGATTGGATTTCATTCAAAACTCACCAAATGACTCCTCCCACCATATTATGATGACCCAGGTTTTGGGCTCGATCGGAAATCAATAGGGGTAAGAAATTGGACAATTCAGGTTTAAAGGCAGTTTTCCTTATAGGAGTGGTTGGTCTATTCTTAGTTTTAGCGATTGGATTTCACTCAAAACTCACCAAATGACTCCTCCCATCGTGTTATGATGATGCTTAGGTTTTGCGCTCGATCGGAAATCAATAGGGTAAGAAATTGGACAATTCAAGTCAAAGGCAGTTCGTTCCATATAGGAGTGGTCATTGTATTCCGTGGTTTTAGCGATTGGATTTCACTCAAACTCACCAAATGACTCCTCCCATCGTGTTATGATGATGCTTAGGTTTTGGGCTCGATCGGAAATCAATAGGGGTAAGAAATTGGACAATTCAGGTTCAAAGGCGGTTCGTTCCATATGGAGTGGTTATTGTATTCCGTGGTTTTAGCGATTGGATTTCACTCAAAACTCACCAAATGAGTCCTCCCACCATATTATGATGATGCCCAAGCTTGGGCTCGATCGGAAATCCATAGGTGTAAGAAATTGGACAATCAAGTTCACATGCGGTTCGTTCCGAATTGGAGTGGTTGGTGTATTGCATAGTTCTAGCGATTGGATTTCACTCAACTCACCGAATGACTCCTCCCACCATATTGTGAATGCCCAAGTTTTGGGCTCGATCGGAAATCCGTAGGTGTAAGAAATTGGACAATTCAAGTTCACAGGCAGTTCGATACGAATTGGAGTGGTTGGTGAATTCCATAGTTTTAGCGATTTGATTTCACTCAAAACTCACCAAACGACTTGTCCCACAATATTGTGATGATGCCCAAGTTTTGGGCTCGATCGGAAATCAAAAGGGGTAAGAAAATTGGACAATTCAGGTTCAAAGGCAGTTCCTTCCTTATAGGACTGGTTAATGTATCCGAGGTTTAGCGATTGGATTTCACTCATAACTCACCAAAAGGCTCCTCCCACATATTACAATGATTCCCAAGTTTTGGGCTCGGTCGGAAATCCATAGGTGTAAGAAATTGGACAATTCATGTTCACAGGCAGTTCGTTCCATATATGACTGGTTGGTGTATTCCGTAGTTCTAGCGATTGGATTTCTCTCAAAACTCAACAAATGACACCTCCCCCCATATTATTATGGTGCCCAAGTGTTGGCTCGATTGGAAATCCATAGGTTTAAGAAATTGGACAATTCAAGTTCGAAGGCAGTTCGTTCGAAATTGTAGTAGTTGGTGTATTGCTTATTTCTAGTGATTGGATTTCACTCAAAACTCAGCAAATGATCGTCCCACCACATTATGATGACGCCCAAGTTTTGGGCTCGATCAGAGATCAAAGGGGTAAGAAATTGGACAATTCAGGTTCAAAGACAGTTCATTCCTTATAGGAGTGGTTCGTCTATTCGTAGTTCTTGCTATTGAATTCACCCAAAACTCACCAAATGACTCCTCCAAACATATTATGATGATGCCCAAGCTTTGGGCGTGATCGGAAATCCATAGGTGTAAGAAATTGGATAATTCAAGTTCAAAGGCAGTTCGTTCCGAATTGAAGTGGTTGGTGTATTGCATAGTTCTAGCGATTGGATTTCACTCAAAACTCCCCAAATGACTCCCCCCACCATATCATGATGATGCCCAAGTTTTGGGCTCGATCGGAAATCAACAGGGGTAAGAAATTGGAGAATTCAGGTTCAAAGGCAGTTCTTCCTTGTAGGAGTGGTTGGTGTATTCCGTAGTTCTAGTGATTGGATTTCAATTAAAACTCACCAAATGACTCCTCCCACCATATTATGATGATGCCCAAGTTTTGGGCTTGATCGGAAATCCATAGGTTTAAAGAATTGGAATTCAAGTTCGAAGGCAGTTCTTTCCAATTTGGAGTGGTTGGTGTATTGCATATTTCTAGTGATTGGATTTCCCTCAAACCTCACCAAAAGACTCGTCCCACCATATTATCATGATGCCCTAGTTTTGGGCCCGATCGTAAGTCAATAAGGGTAAGAAATTGGACAATTCAGGTTCGAAGGCAGTTCGTTCCTTATAGGAGTGGTTGGGGTATTCCGTAGTTCTAGAGTTCGACTTCACTCAAAACTCACCAAACGACTCCTCCCACCATATTTGATGATGCCCATGTTTGGGATCGATCGGGATTCCATAGGTGTAAGAAATTGGACAATTCAAGTTCAAAGGCAGTTCGTTCCGATTGGAGTGGTTGGTGTATTGCATAGTTCTAGCGATTGGATTTCACTCATAACTCACCAAATGACTCCTTCCACCATCCTATGATGGTGCCCAAGTTTTGGGCTCAATCGGAAATCCGTAGGTGTAAGAAACTAGACAATTCAAGTTGAAAGGCAGTTCGTTCCGAATTGGAGTGGTTGGTGTATTGCATAGTTCTAGCGATTGGATTTCACTCAAAACTCACCAAACGACTCTCCGACCATATTATAACGATGACCATGTTTGGGCTCGATCGGAAATCAATAGGGGTAAGAAATTGGACAATTCAGGTTCAAAGGCAGTTCGTTCCTTAAGGAGTGGCGGGTGTATTCCGTAGTTCTAGCGATAGGATTGCACTCAAAACTCACCAAATGATTCCTCCCACCATATTATGATTATGCCAAGTTTTGGGCTCGATAGGAAATCAATAGGGGTAAGAAATTGGACAATTCAAGTTCGAAGACAGTTCGTTCCGAGTTGGAGTGGTTGGTGTATTCCATAGTTCTGGCAATTGGATTTCACTCAAAACTCACCAAATGACTACTCCAACCATATTATGATGGTGACCAAGTTTTGGGCCCGATTGGAAATCCAGAGGGGTAAGAAATTGGACAATTCAAGTTTGATGGCAGTTCGTTCCGAATTGGAGTGGTTGGTGTATTGCATAGTTCTAGCGATTGGATTCTCTCAAAACACACCAAATGACTCCTCCCACCATATTATGATGATGCCCAAGTTTTGGGCTCGATTGGAAATCAATAGGGGTAAGAAATTGGACAATTCAGGTTAAAAGGCAATTCGTTCCTTATAGGAGTGGCTGGTGTATTCCGTAGTTCTAGCGATTGGATTTCACTGAAAACTCACCAAATGACTCCTCCCACCATATTATGATGTTGCCCAAGTTTTGGGCTCGATCGGAAATCAATAGGGTAAGAAATTGGACAATTCACGTTCGAAGGCAGTTCGTTTCCTATAGGTGTATTGCATACTTCTAGCGATTGGGTTTCACTCAAAACAATTCGAATGACTCCTCCACCATATTATGATGATGCCCAAGTTTGGGCTCGATCGGAAATCAATTGGAGTAAGAAATTGGACAATTCAGGTTCGAAGGCAGTTCGTTCCTTATAGGAGTGGTTGGTGTATTCCGTAGTTCTATCGAATGGATTTCACTCAAAACTCACCAAATGACTACTCCCACCATATTATGATGATGCCCAAGTTTTGGCTCGATCGGAAATCAGTAGGGGTAAGAATTGGACAATTCAGGTTCAAAGGCAGTTCGTTCCTTATAGGAGTGGTTGGTGTATTCCGTAGTTCTATCGAATGGATTTCACTCAAAACTCACCAAATGACTCCTCCCACCATTATGAGGATGCCCAAATTTTGGGCTCGATCGGAAATCAATAGGGTAAGAAATTGGACAATTCAGGTTCAAAGGCAGTTTGTTCCTTATATGAGTGGTTGGTATTCCATAGTTCTAGCAATTGGATTTCACTCAAAACTCACCAAATGACTCCTCCCACCTATTATGAGGATGCCCAGTTTTGGGCTGGATAGGAAATCAATAGGGGTAAGAAATTGGACAATTCAGGTTCAAAGGCAGTTTGTTCCTTATATGAGTGGTTGGTGTATTCCATAGTTCTAGCAATTGGATTTCACTCAAAACTCACCAAATGACTCCTCCCACCATATTATGAGGATGCCCAAGTTTTGGGCGGATCGGAAATCAATAGGGGTAAGAAAATGGACAATTCTTGTTCAAAGGCAGTTCGTTCCTTATAGGAGTGGTTGGTGTATTCCGTAGTTCTAGCGAATGGATTTCACTCAAAACTCACCAAATGACTCCTCCCACCATATTATGAGGATGCCCAAATTTTGGGCTCGATCGGAAATCAATAGGGGTAAGAAATTGGACAATTCAGGTTCAAAGGCAGTTTGTTCCTTATATGAGTGGTTGGTGTATTCCATAGTTCTAGCAATTGGATTTCACTCAAAACTCACCAAATGACTCCTCCCACCATTATGAGGATGCCCAGTTTTGGGCTGGATAGGAAATCAATAGGGGTAAGAATCGGACAATTCAGGTTCAAAGGCAGTTTGTTCCTTTATGATTGGTTGGTGTATTCCATAGTTCTAGCAATTGGATTTCACTGAAAACTCACCAAATGACTCCTCCCACCATATTATGGTGATGCCCAAGTTTTGGGCTCGATCGGAAATCAGTAGGGGGAAGAAATTGGACAATTCAGGTTCAAAGGCAGTTCTTTCCTTATAGGAGTGGTTGGTGTATTCCGTGGATCTAGCGATCGAATTTCCCTCAAAACTCACCAAATGAATCCCCCCACCATATTATGATGATGCCCAAGTTTTGGGCTCGATCCGAAATCAATAGGGGTAAGAAATTGGACAGTTCAGGTTCAAAGGCATTTCGTTCCTTATAGGAGTGGTTGGTGTATTCCATTGTTCTGGCAATTGGATTTCACTCAAAATTCACCGAATGACTACACCCACCATATTTGTTGAAGCCCAAGTTTTGGGGTCGATCTGAAATCCATAGGGGTAAGAAATTGGACAATTCAGGTTCAAAGGCAGTTCGTTCCTTATAGGAGTGGTTGGTGTATTCCATAGTTCTGGCAACTGGATTTCAGTCAAAACTCACCAAATCATCCTCCCACCATATTATGATGATGCCCAAGTTTGGAGCTCGATCGGAAATCCATAGGGGAAATTGGACAATTCAAGTTTCTTATAGGAGTGGTTGGTGTATTCCGTAGTTTTGGCAATTGGATTTCACTCAAAACTCACCAAATGATCCTCCCACCTATTATGATGATGCCTAAGTTTTGGGCTCGATCGGAAATCCATAGGGGTAAGAAATTGGACAATTCAAGTTTGAAGGAACTTCGTTCCGAATTCGAGTGGTTGGTGTATTCCGTAGTTCTAGCGATTGGATTGCACTCAAAACTCACCAATGACTCCTCCCACCATATTATGATGATGCCCAAGTTTTGGGCTCGATAGGAAATCAATAGGGGTAAAAAATTGGACAATTCAAGTTCGAAGATAGTTCGTTTCGAGTTGGAGTGGTTGGTGTATTGCATAGTTCTAGCGATTGGATTTCACTCAGAACTCACCGAAACTTCTCCCACCATATTATGATGATGCCCAAGTTTTGGGCTCGATCGGAAATCAATAGGGGCAAGAAATTGGACAATTCAGGTTCAAAGGCAGTTCGTTCCTTATAGGAGTGGTTGGTGTATTCCGTAGTTCTAGCGAATGGATTTCACTCAAAACTCACCAAATGACTCCTCCCACCGTATTATGATGATGCCAAGTTTTGTGCTCGATCGGAAATCTATCGGGGTAAGAAATTGGACAATTCAGGTTCAAAGGCAGTTCATTCCTTGTAGGAGTGGTCGGTGTATTCCGTAGTTCTACCGATTGGATTTCACTCAAAACTCACCAAATGACTTCTCCCACCATATATGACGATGCCCAAGTTTTGGGCTCGATCGAGGAAATCAATAGGGGCAAGAAATTGGACAATTCATGTTCGAAGGCAGTTCGTTCCTTATAGGAGTGGTTGGTGTATTCCGTAGTTCTGGTGATCAGATTTCACTCAAAACTCACCAAACGACTCCTCCCACCATATTATGATGATGCCCAAGACTTGGGCTCGATCGGAAATCCATAGGGGTAAGAAATTGGACAATTCAAGTTTGAAGGCAGTTCGTTCCAAATTGGAGTGGTTGGTGTATTGCATAGTTCTAGCGATTGAATTGCACTCAAAACTCACCAAATGACTCTCCCACCATATATGATGATGCCAAGTTTTGGTCCCGATCTGAAGTCAATAGGGGAAAGAAATTGGACAATTCAGGTTCAAAGGCAGTTCGTTCCTTATAGGAGTGGCTGGGGTATTCGTAGTTCTAGCGATTGGATTTCACTCAAAACTCACCAAATGACTCCTCCGACCATATTATGATGATGCCCAAGTTTTCGTGCCCGATCGGAAATCAATAGGGGTAAGAAAGTGGACAATTCATGTTCAAAGGCAATTCGTTCCTTATCGGAGTGGTTGGTGTACTCCGTAGTTATGGCGATTGGATTTCACTCAAAACTCACCAAATGACTCCTGCCACCATATTATGATGATGCCCAAGTTTTGGGCTCGATCGGAAATCTGTAGGGATAAGAAATTGGACAATTCAGGTTCAAAGGCAGTTCGTTCCTTACCGAGTGGCTGGTATTTCGTAGTTCTAAGGATTGGACTTCACTCAAAACTCACCAAATGACTCCTCCCACCATATTATGAATGCCCCAGTTTTGGGCTCGATCGGAAACCAATAGGGATAAGAAATTGTACAATTCAGGTTCAAAGGCAGTTCGTTCCTTATAGGAGTGGTTGGTGGATTCCATAGTTCTAGCGATTGGATTTCACTCAAAACTCACCAAATGACTCCTCCCACCATATTATGTTGATGCCCAAGTTTTGGGCTTGATCGGAAATCAATAGGGGTAAGAAATTGGAAAATTCAGGTTCAAAGGCAGTTCGTTCCTTATAGGAGTGGTTGGTGTATTCCGTAGATCAAGCGATCGGATTTCACTCAAAACTCACCAAATGACTCATCCCTCCATATTATGATGATGCCCAAGTTTTGGGGTCGATCGGAAATCCGTAGAGGTAAGAAATTGGACAATTCAAGTTCGAAGACAGTTCGTTCCGAATTGGAGTGGTTGGTGTATGCGTAGTTCTAGCGATTGGATTTCACTCAAAACTCCCCAAATGACTCCTCCCACCATATTAAGATGATGCCCAATTTTTGGGCTCGATCGAAAATCAATCGGGGTAAGAAATTGGACAATTCAGGTTCAAAGGCAGTTCGTTCCTTATAGGAGTGGTTGGTGTATTCCGTAGTTCTAGCGATTGGATTTCACTCAAAACTCACCAAATGACTCCTGCCACCATATTATGATGATGCCCAAGTTTTGGGCTCGATCGGAAATCCATAGGGGTAAGAAATTGGACAATTCAAGTTCGAAGATAGTTCGTTCCGAATTGGAGTGGTTGGTGTATTGCATAGTTCTAGCGATTGGATTTCACTCAAAACTCACCAAATGACTCCTCCCACCATATTATGATGATGCCCAAGTTTTGGGCTGGATCGGAAATCATAGGGTTAAGAAATTGGACAATTCAGGTTCAAAGGCAGTTCGTTCCTTATAGGAGTGGTTGGGTGTATTCCGTAGTTCTAGCGATTGATTTCACTCAAAACCCACCAAATGATCCTCCCAACATATTATGATGATACCCAAGTTTTGGGCTCGATCAGAAATCAGTTGGGGTAAGAAATTGGACAATTCAGGTTCAAAGGCAGTTCGTTTCTTGTTGGAGTGGTTGGTTTATTCCGTGGATCTAGCGATCGGATTTCACTCAAAACTCACCAAATGACTCCTCCCACAATATTATGATGATGCCCAAGTTTTGGGCTCGATCGGAAATCAATAGGGGTAAGAAATTGTACAATTCAGGTTCAAAGGCAGTTCGTTCCTTACAGGGTGGTTGGTGTATTCCGTAGTTCTAGCGATTGGATTTCACTCAAAACTCACCAAATGACTCCTCCCACCATATTATGATGTTGCCCAAGTTTTGGGCTCGATCGGAAATCCATTGGGGTAAGAAATGGACAATTCAAGTTCGAAGGCAGTTCGTTCCGAATTGGAGTGGTTTGTGTATTGCGTAGTTCTAGCGATTGGATTTCCCTCAAAACTCAGCAAATGACTCCTCCCACCATATTATGATGATGACCAAGTTTTGGGCTCGATCGGAAATCAATAGGGGGTAAGAAATTGGACAATTCAGGTTCAAGGGCAGTTCGTTCCTTATAGGAGGGGTTGGTGTATTCCATAGTTCTAGCGATTGGATTCACTCAAAACTTACCAAATGACTCCTCCCACCATTATGATGATGCCCAAGTTTTGGGCTCGATCGGAAATCAATAGGGGTAAGAAATTGGACAATTCAGGTTCAAAGGCAATTCGTTCCTTACAGGAGTGGTTGGTGTATTCCGTAGTTCTAGCGATTGGATTTCACTCAAAACTCACCAAATGACTCCTCCCACCATATATGATGATGCCCAAGTTTTGGGCTCGATCGGAATCCATTGGGGTAAGAAATTGGACAATTCAAGTTCGAAGGCAGTTCGTTCCGAATTGGAGTGGTTTGTGTATTGCGTAGTTCTAGCGATTGGATTTCCCTCAAAACTCAAATGACTCCTCCCACCATATTATGATGATGACCAAGTTTTGGGTTCGATCGGAAATCCATAGGGGTAAGAAATTGGACAATTCAGGTTCAAAGGCAGTTCGTTCCTTATAGGAGTGGTTGGTGTATTCCGTAGTTCTAGCGATTGGATTTCACTCAAAACTCACCAAATGACTCCTCCCACCATATTGATGCCCAGTTTTGGGCTCGGTCGGAAATCAATAGGGGTAAAAAATTGGACAATTCAGGTTCAAAGGCAGGTGTTTGTTCCTTATAGGAGTGGTTGGTGTATTCCGTAGTTCTAGCAATTGGATTTCACTCAAAACTCACCAAATGACCCCTCCCACCATATTATGGTGATGCCCAAGTTTTGGGCTCGATCGGAAATCAATAGGGTAAGAAATTTGACAATTCAGGTTCCAAGGCAGTTCGTTCCTTATAGGAGTGGTTGGTGTATTCCGTAGTTCTAGCGATTGGATTTCACTCAAAACTCACCAAATGACTCGTCCCACCATATTATGATGATGCCCAAGTTTTGGGCTCGATTGGAAGTCCATGGGGGTAAGAAATTGGACAATTCAAGTTCGTAGGCAGTTCGTTCCGAATTGGAGTGGTTTGTCTATTGCATAGTTCTAGCAATTGGATTTCACTCAAAACTCACCAATGACTCCTCCCACCATATTATGATGATGCCCAAGTTTTGGGCTCGATCGGAAATCAATAGGGGGTAAGAAATTGGACAATTCAGGTTCAAAGGCAGTTCGTCCTTATAGGAGTGGTTGGTGTATTCCGTAGTTCTAGCGATTGGATTTCACTCAAACTCCCAAAATGACTCCTCCCCACCATATTATGATGATGCCCAAGTTTTGGGCTCGATCGAAATCAATAGGGGTAAAAAGTGGACAATTCAGGTTCAAAGGCAGTTCGTTCCTTATAGGAGTGGTTGGTGTATTCCGTAGTTCTACCGATTGGATTTCACTCACACTACTACGAAAATGGAAAAAGACAACCAGAAAAGACGATGGTATAAGATAAAAACCGTCATTGTATTTAAACAAATGACGGTATAAAAAAAACCCGTCGTGGATAAGTTCCTTACTGTTGATATTTTTAAAGACGACGCATACAAATAAAAAAGCGTCGTTTTTAAAAAGGATTTCTTCAGAGATAAAATCTGACCAAAAAACAACGACAGCAGTATGAATCCACCGACGTAGAAAATAAGACGACAGTTCACCAAAAAACCTGCCGTGTAACTCCTAACTAAACACGACCAACTGTTCTTAATCCGCGTCGTATAATATAATGGAATCCACGTCGTGTATACTACGACGGTGCATTCTCTGTAAACCGCCGACTTATTATTTTGGAGTGAACTACGACGGTACCTACAACACTACTGTCGTTTTATTTACCGTCCTAAGTTCAAATTACCGTCGTATTTGTTTAGTTTATACGTCTGCCTTCTCTGTAAACCGCCGTCTTATTTTTATAGCTTTTTAAAATTAATTAATTTTTCTTTATTTTGGTAATATCTTTCTTAACACAAAACAAAATTTAATTCTCAATCCTCAACAACATTTTCATCTTAAAAGGCAAAATCTCTTCGTGTTAATATTGATCAATATTTACAATATATGTACACAAATTTGGCAAATACATCGTGGTTTCTTTTCTGCCTTCACCCTCAGCTTGTTCAACTATTCTTCCTCTCATATGCAAGCTGGGCCCTCTCCTTCCTCTTGTTCTCAAGCTCCTGCACAGCCACAGATGAATATCTAATAATTTCAGAAAATCAAAATCAACAAAGTATGAAAAGCTCACTCCTCGATTCCCATTTTCATCAAAATCAACTGTTTCTTCAAAACTCCTGTGTAGCAAGGTGGAACCAGACTTAGAACCTGTTGTGGGTTGTGCCCTCGTATGCCTTCAAACGGGCAAGTGCGGCTGCAAACCCATGCAGGTTCTAAGGTTGGTTCCACCCTTGCTACACAGGAGGATGTAGCAAACCCATGGGAAGTGAGGAATCATTCTGCAAACCCATTTGCTTTCAGAAAGACAATTTCTTGTGAGGGTTAAAAGACGCGTGAAAAATGCTATTTAAACAAAATAACCGTAAATATCCACGTCGGTTATAAATATAAATACCGACGTCATATTGAATAATCAACATCATAACTACATCGGAAATCCAAAGTCATTTGGCGCGTATTAAAAGAGAACAACGTCGTTTTCAGAACCGCAAAGTAACCACGTCGGTTTATTAAAATACACAGTCGTTGAAATTACAAGTACAACGTCAGTTTAGAGAAAAAAAGCGCCGTCATAACCACATCGGAATTCCAAAAGTCTTTCGGCAGTTGTGATAACCACGTCATGTATGAATTATCTACCGTCGTTATAACTAAATAATACGGCGGTTTTTTAATAACAACGTCGTTGTATTGAACTCTGGGAAAATATATAAACTTTTCATCACCTGACCTAATATTTTACGGTTTTCTCTTCCCGATAAAGTATCGTAGTTTCCCTCTCATTTCCCAAATCACCATTTTCGTCACCTGACCTAGCATCATCGTCTGAATCATCGTCTTCATCTCCAAATCACCATTTTGGTCTTCGTCTTCGTCGGAAGGAAACATTTATTTGCACGCCGGTGTTATTCAAGGTTTTTTCTCACTCTCTTCCCTTTTTTTACTTTTCATTTGCATGCCGTAGTTGTCTGGAAACAAGATTCTGTCAAATTGAAGAAATCTTTCACTGGTTTTGATTAAATACATAAGTAGATACTCTCACGACGCCAAAAGACGACAGTTCTGTCTTGTTTCGACGATAGAATGGACACACCACGACGGCCGTAATGCAAACTGCACGACGGTGGCTAAAAACCGTCATGGTGTGACAATTAATACGTCGGAAACAAGATAAAACCGTCGTCTAGTGAGAGAAGAACAATCGTTTTGTAATTTTAAACCACGTCGGTTATTGTTAATAACCGACGTAGTGTTTATTCACATTTACGTCATGAAATATATAAAACCGTCGTCTTATTTTTTTTCATGATCTAAGAGACTGTTTAATAGGACGTCACTTTTTTAATGTTACCGTCGTTGTTTTGTATTATTACGTCGTTTCTTTTTAATAACCGACGTTGTTTTCCTGGCAGATTAATCAAAAATGGTTTCGGAATCTCAAAACAAGGAAGCTGAAGCGTTAAAGGCCAAAGCAGGTTCAATGGCACAAGGGGATGAACCCAAAAGAGGTTCAGTGGAAGTTGAAAAATCAACTCAAAGCAAACCCTCGAAGAGGATGAGATTTTCCTCAACCTCAGAGAAAGACTCGAGCACAGCCACATTGTTGAGGAGCCAAATCTGGCCGCGGTATCAGCACAATGAGCCATGTTGTGAAGAGGAAAATTGAGAAGGTTAAGTGTGTGGTTGAGTTCAATAAAGATGGCAAACCACATGGCAAGGCTGCTGTTGAGATGCAGTCTTTCATTGTGTTTTGGCACGCACCAGAGTCCCTCTTGTGGTCAAGAAATGGAAACAATTACCCAAGGACGTGAAGGAGCAGATTTGGGAAGCTGTTCAAATGTCCTATGTTATTGGGGATAGTTACAAGAACTTGGTCTTGCAGTCTGCCGCCAAAAAATGGAAGGATTTCAAGTATAACGTAACTAGGCAGTATATCCTTCCTTACGCACATGACAGGGAGAGGTTAAGAGAAACCCCTGCGCTTTATAAGTTCATAGAGAAATCGCAATGGGATGCCTTCGTAGTTCAAGGTTAACCCCAGATTTTGAGGCTGAGCATGCTGAGCAGAAGGAGAGGAGGGAGAAATTGGAGTAAACCATAGGTTGTCTAGAAAAGGGATGTTAGTTTGACGGACCAATTGGTAGAAACCATGCCGAAGGTCAAGAAATCGCTCGAGCTGTTCAAAGGCATTGGACAATAAGGGTAAGAAATTGGACAATTCAGGTTCAAAGGCAGCTCGTTCCTTATAGGAGTGGTTGGTGTATTCCGTAGTTCTAGCGTTTGGGTTCCATATAGGAGTGGTTAGTGTATTCCGTAGTTCTAGCGATTGGATTTCACTCAAAACTCGCCAAATGACTCCTCCACCATATTATGATGATGCCCAAGTTTTGGGCTCGATCGGAAATCAATAGGGGTAAGAAATTGGACAATTCAGGTTCAAAGGCAGTTCGTTCCTTATTGGAGTGGCTGGGGTATTCCGTAGTTCTACCGATTGGATTTCACTCAAAACTCACCAAATGACTCCCCCACAATATTATGATGATGCCCAAGTTTTGGGCTCGATCGGAAATCAATAGGGGTAAAAATTGTACAATTCAGGTTCGAGGGTAGTTCGTTCTTATAGGAGTGGTTGGTGTATTCCGTAGTTCTGGCAGTTGGATTTCACTCAAAACTCACCAAATACTCCTCCCACCATTATGATGATGCCCAAGTTTTGGGCTCGATCGGAAATCCATAGGGGTAAGAATTGGACAATTCAAGTTTGAAGGCAGTTCGTTCCGAATTGGAGTGGTTGGTGTATTGCACAGTTCTAGCGATTGGATTGCACTCAAACTCACGAAATGACTCCTCCCACCATATTATGATGATGCCCAAGTTTTGGGCTCGATCTGAAGTGAATAAGGTAAGAAATTGGACAATTAAGGTTCAAAGCAGTTCGTTCCTTATAGGAGTGGCTGGTGTATTCCGTAGTTCTAGTAATTGGATTTCACTCAAAACTCACCAAATGACTCCTCCCACCACATTATGATGATGCCCAAGTTTGTGCTCGATCGGAAATCAATAAGGGTAAGAAATTGGACAATTCAGGTTCAAAGGCAGCTCATTCCTTATAGGAGTGGTTGGTGTATTCCGTAGTTCTAGCGTTTGGGTTCCATATAGGAGTGGTTGGTGTATTCCGTAGTACTAGCGATTGGATTTCACTCAAAACTCGCCAAATGACTCCTCCCTCCGTATTATGGATGCCCAAGTTCTGGGCTCGATCGGAAATCAATACGGGTAAGAAATTGGACAATTCAGGTTCAAAGGCAGTTCGTTCCTTATTGGAGTGGCTGGTGTATTCCGTAGTTCTACCGATTGGATTTCACTCAAAACTCACCAAATGACTCCTCCCCCATATTATGATGTTGCCCAAGTTTGGGCTCGATCGGAAATCAATAGGGGTAAGAAATTGGACAATTCAGTTTCAAAGGCAGTTCGTTCCTTATAGGAGTGGCTGGTGTATTCCGTAGTTCTAGCGATGGGGTTCCTTATAGGAGTGGTTGGTGTATTCCGTAGTTCTAGCGATTGGATTTCACCCAAAACTCACCAAATGACTCCTCCCACCATATTATGATGATTCCCAAGTTTTGGGCTCGATCGAAAATCAGTAGGGGTAAGAAATTGGACAATTCAAGTTCGAAGGCAGTTCGTTCCGAATTGGAGTGGTTTGTGTATTGCATAGTTCTAGCGATTGGATTTCCCTCAAAACTCAGCAAATGACTCCACCCACCATACTATGATGATGCCCAAGTTTTCGGCTCGATCGGAAATCAATAGGGGTAAGAAATTGGACAATTCAGGTTCAAAGGCAGTTCGTTCCTTATAGGAGTGGCTGGTGTATTCCGTAGTTCTAGCGATGGGGTTCCTAGGAGTGGTTGTTGTATTCCGTAGTTCTAGCGATTGGATTTCACCCAAAACTCACCAAATGACTCCTCCCACCATATTATGATGATTCCCAAGTTTTGGGCTCGATCGAAAATCAGTAGGGGTAAGAAATTGGACAATTCAAGTTCGAAGGCAGTTCGTTCCGAATTGGAGTGGTTTGTGTATTGCATAGTTCTAGCGATTGGATTTCCCTCAAAACTCAGCAAATGACTCCACCCACCATACTATGATGATGCCCAAGTTTTCGGCTCGATCGGAAATCAATAGGGGTAAGAAATTGGACAATTCAGGTTCAAAGGCAGTTCGTTCCTTATAGGAGTGGCTGGTGTATTCCGTAGTAGTTCTAGCGATGGGGTTCCTTATAGGAGTGGTTGGTGTATTCCGTAGTTCTAGCGATTGGATTTCACCCAAAACTCACCAAATGACTCCTCCCACCATATTATGATGATTCCCAAGTTTTGGGCTCGATCGAAAATCAGTAGGGGTAAGAAATTGGACAATTCAAGTTCGAAGGCAGTTCGTTCCGAATTGGAGTGGTTTGTGTATTGCATAGTTCTAGCGATTGGATTTCCCTCAAAACTCAGCAAATGATTCCACCCACCATACTATGATGATGCCCAAGTTTTCGGCTCGATCGGAAATCAATAGGGGTAAGAAATTGGACAATTCAGGTTCAAAGGCAGTTCGTTCCTTATAGGAGTGGCTGGTGTATTCCGTTTCTAGCGATGGGGTTCCTTATAGGAGTGGTTGGTGTATTCCGTAGTTCTAGCGATTGGATTTCACCCAAAACTCACCAAATGACTCCTCCCACCATATTATGATGATTCCCAAGTTTTGGGCTCGATGAAAATCAGTAGGGGTAAGAAATTGGACAATTCAAGTTCGAAGGCAGTTCGTTCCGAATTGGAGTGGTTTGTGTATTGCATAGTTCTAGCGATTGGATTTCCCTCAAAACTCAGCAAATGACTCCACCCACCATACTATGATGATGCCCAAGTTTTCGGCTCGATCGGAAATCAATAGGGGTAAGAAATTGGACAATTCAGGTTCAAAGGCAGTTCGTTCCTTATAGGAGTGGCTGGGTATTCCGTAGTTCTAGCGATTGGATTTCACTCAAAACTCACCAAATGACTCCTCCCACTATATTATGATGATGCCCAAGTTTTGGACTCGATCGGAAATCAATAGGGGTAAGAAATTGGACAATTCAGGTTCAAAGGCAGTTCGTTCCTTATAGGAGTGGTTGGTGTATTCCGTAGTTCAAGCGATGGGGTTCCTTATAGGAGTGGTTGGTGTATTCCGTAGTTCTAGCGATTGGATTCACTCAAACTCACCAAATCACTCCTCCCACCATATTATGACGATGCCCAAGTTTTGGGCTCGATCGGAAATCAATAGGGGTAAGAAATTGGACAATTCAGGTTCAAAGGCAGTTCGTTCCTATAGGAGTAGTTGGTGTATTCCGTAGTTCTAGCGATTGGATTTCACTCAAAACTCAACAAATGATTCTCCCACCACATTATGATGATGCCAAAGTTTTGGGCTCGATCGGAAATCAATAGGGGGTAAGAAATTGGACAATTCAGGTTCAAAGGCAGTTCGTTCCTTATACGAGTGGTTGGTGATTCCGTAGCTAGCGATTGGATTTCACTCAAAACTCACCAAATGACTCCTCCCACCAATTATGATGATGCCCAAGTTTGGGGCTCGATCGGAAATCCATAGGGGTAAGAAATTAGACAATTCAAGTTCGAAGG